>JAAGNO010004702.1:115384-125596 GCA_033439905.1 Ceryle rudis | reverse complement strand
CTAGAAATATACCCACAAAAAAATATAATTTCTCAAGTTAAAGAATTTTTTTTTTAAAAAATATTTTTAATAAAGCTAATGAAATAATTTCAGTGAACTGTGTAAATAAATCAAACTACTACCTATGTTCATTTCACATTTGAAATGAGAAAGTGAATCAAATTACACTAAGTCAATCTAACCAAAAGTACCCTGGCAATTAAGGTAGAAATATTTTATTTATAGAGTTATAGAAGTCACTGAATCAATATTGCTGTCAATATATTGATAATTTTAAAGAGTTGTAGACAAATATTTGTCAGCTACTGAGTAATAGAAAATAGTTGAAAGTAAAACCTTAGTTTTTATTTTTAAGTCCTCATACAGAAAATAAACTTTTTCAACTAAAACATTATTTAGTTGGATTTCTGTATGGTACCTCCAAATTGCAAATCCTCGTCTGTTACGTTTTGTCTGCATCTCCCAAAATACCCAGTTTCAGAAAACAAAACACACAAAATAAGCACTCTGTGTAAGATTAGACTTTTAATTTCCTATCTTTCCCTGTTTCTTTCCCTTTGGTTGGTAACATGCATCTAGATGTGGAAAAACTCCTCAGTTCTGAGCAGATCCTATGTATCTCTCAAAGCACACATGAAATCCACACTTATTTAGAAATTAGGTACTGCTCCTTGTACACCACTTCTGTAAGTTAGGCATCTACGTGTTTTTTAAGAACCTTTGAAACAGGCTGTGTTGAAGAAGTTATCAATGGTCTATAAATTTAAGATTTGAAGGTTATAAAAAGAACTTCAAAGAGCACCATAGCTCCAAAGATGGTGTTTAGTTCTTATTTATTAACCCAGACTGATGGGTGAGGAAAGGCCAACAAGACTAGCACCAGGTACCAGCAGATCAGAGGTCAGCCAATATAACACCCATATATAAGAAGGAATGGAAGGATAATCTGGGGAAGTACAGGCCTGTCAATTTGACTTCAGTACCAGGGAAGCTGATGGAGCACATCATCCTGGGTTCCATTATGCAGCACATGCAGGACAACCAGGTGATTAGGCCCAGTCAGCATGGGTTTATGAAGGGCAGGTCCTGTTTAACAAACTCGATCTCCTTCTACGACAGGGTGACCCACTTGTTGGGTGATGGTAAGGTTGTGGATGTTGTCTTGACTTCAGCAAGGCATTTGACAGTGTTTCCCACAGTGTTCTATTAGAGAAATTGACTGCTCTTGGCTTGGATGGGCATACATTTTCCTGGGTGAAAAACTGGTTAGATGGATGAGTCCAAAGAGTTGTGGTCAATGTATTAACTGTTAATGTATTAACTGCATTAACTGGTCAACTGTTAAATCCAGCTGGCAGTCAGTCACGAGTGGTGTCCCCCAGGGCTCAGTACTGGGGCCACTCCTGCTTAACATCTTCATCAGTGATTTGAATGAGGGGGGAGAGTGAACCCTTAGTAAGTTTGCAGATGACACCAAGCTGGGTGGAAGTGTTGATCTGCTTGAGGGTAGGGAAGCTCTACAAAGGGATCGAGATAGGCTGGATTGCTGGGCCAAGGCCAATTCCATGAGTTTCAATAAGACAAAATGCCAGGTCCTGCACTTTGGCCACAACAACCCCCTGCAGTGTTACAGGTGTGGGGAGGAGTGGCTGGAGAGCTGCGAGGCAAAGAAGGATGTGGGGGTGTTGATTGACAGCCAGTTGAACATGAGCCAGCAGTGTGCCCAAGGGGCCAAGAAGGCCAACAGCATCCTGGCCTATATCAGGAATAGTGTAGTCAGTAGAAGCAGGGAGGTGATCATTCCTCTGTACTCGGCTTTGGTGAGGCCGCACCTCGAATACTGTGTCCAGGTTTGGACCCCTCTCTACAAGAATGACGTTAAGGTGCTGGAGAAGGTACAGAGGTGGGCTACCAAGCTGGTGAAGACTTTGGAGCATGTCTCATATGAGGAGAGGCTGAGGGATCTAGGGCTGCTTTCCTTGAAAAGAGAAGGCTGAGGGGAGACATTATTGGTCTCTACAACTACCTGAAGGGAAGTTGTAGCAAAGCGGGAGTTGGTCTGTTCTCCCTAGGGACAAGTGATAGAACAAGAGGAAATGGCCTGAAGTTGAACCAGGGGAGGTTCAGGCTGGATATTAGGAAGAATTTCTTTACTGAAACTGTTGTCAAACATTGGAATAGCCTGCCCAGGGAGGTGGTGGAATCACCATCTCTGCAAGTGTTTAAGAACCAGGTAGATGTTGTGCTAAGTGACATGGTTTAATGGTTTTGACAGAGATAGGAATAAGGTTGGACTTGATGATCTTGAAGGTCTCTTCCAGACGAAACTATTCTATGAATCTATGTATGATTCTATGATTCAATTATTTTATGACTAGAACTTCCTTTCACTGTAGCTCCCGTTATGAACTGGATAACCTCCCCACATTCACTTGGCTGTCACTGCCTGACAGGATCTGACACTGGCCTGGGGAGTGCTACTGCCTGGGTGAGGGAAACCAGACCCAGGTTGGGTCAAACGACAGCTCTTTTTTGTCATGGGATGGGGGGTACATGCTACCTCCCCCATGGGGCCCCTAGAAGGAGCTTCCAGGGCAGGAGACAAACATACCCACAGAGTGGGGCTCCAGCCAGAGGACAAGAAATTCCCACCATCATTATCTTCTGCATTGCAGCAAGGTCCATGGGGTGATAGAAACGTGCTGTAACTGCCACAGACCAGTTCTTCCTGAGGAAGATGTCGCTTTCTGCCTTGAGACCCAAAGGAATATTAGAAGATGAAAAAAATAATCAGTGAAATATAATAGCTACCAGAGGGCTTTTTGTAATGGATTTACTTTTTGATGCAGTTTTCTGAAAGAGAGAACTTGGACTATTTAATTATTAAAACATTAAATGAATTAACAATAAATTTCTGTCTCCGTATATGCATTGTGTTACCTTTTGTCCAGAACAAATTATGGACACAGTGTTTCAGCTCCTACACACAGCTCAGATACACCGTTTACAGCCTAGCCATCAACATCTCCCTGTGAATAAGTACTAAACATGCACGAGACGTTTCCACACTCAGTTTACTATACATTCTGTCATAAGAAGTCTAGACATTTAAATATGCTCTACAGGAAGTTTCATACTTCAGACTGGTTTTCTGATTTTCAGGCACATGGCACCTAACCACATGATTCTGCTCAGTTTAGTTCCAAGTTCCTTTTACAGATATTTTACATAGACAATAAAAGCAAAGCAACAAAGGGAGCTGAAATGCAGTAAGAGAAAACTTAGGAGACGTATAAAAAGTTCAAGTACAGTTAATCACTTGGACCAGAGGGTACCTATCTAAGAGTTCTTACAGAAAAAAATTCAAAATATAAGCATGGTGGATGCACTATGCCTTTTAAAAATGCAGCTTCTACTGCATATTATGAAGTCCATAATGGATTGTTGTCTATAAAAAAAGAACCCAAATAAATATATCCAAATTAGAGGTTGGAAAGTTTCTCCACAATTCCCTGGAATCTCAGTGCTTTATTTAAACACAAAGAAATGTTGCTCCAGTTTTCTTTGTGTTCAGATTTTTTGCTTTTATTTGGTCAAGAGACATGAGAACAGAAAGCATGACATAACTATAAAATATGTGGTTATGTGATATGTGATACACATAGAATGTATGTGATTTTGTGGAATTAGTTTGTATATGTGCCTTCAGTTATTTTTACTATTGTCAGATTTATGATGACTATTTTACTTGTACTCCTGAGTGCTCCTTCTATGTCTGAGTTAATTTTCACAGTACAAATTTTTATTTGTACTCACCTCTAGAATCAAATTGAGAAGGGAATACTGAGCTGTAAGAGCTGTGCATTTAGAGGTTTGTCCCAAGAAATAACCTTCCATCCCTGAACAGTAAGAAGAAAAAAAACCAAACATGTATGATGATGAATTACATGAACATATATTTAAACGTCAGTAAATGAGTGCAAAAAGTGTTGCAGGTATCTGCTGACTTTAGGATTAGCTTAAGCATTCAACTTACTTGTAGGTTGTAGAAGTTTTAACTAGAGTTGTACAACTTTTTAATAAACCTAGACACCTAACTTGTTTCTATGCTTATAGGCTGTGTGAATATACCCTCTAGGTTCTCCAGGTAATGCCTGAACAGAGTTAAGAATATAAAAAATGTATCTGGCCACAACCAGAAGAAATGAAATGTAAATTGCTTAAATCATGACAATGGGAAACATGGGGGAGAAGATGAAAAATTCAGTGCTAGGTATAATTTCTTTACATGAACATGACTTTCAGGATGGCATAAATACTCAGCAGCTCCCCTGAATATACAATAACTTCTTTTTTTCCTTTTTTTTTTTAAGTTCTGTAAGTGCAGTTTTACGAACTCAGATTTCTTGAAATCTGAACTATATAAGCTAAATTTGAGCATCTATATCTGTTGGTAATTGCTTTATTTTTATTTATTTATTAGAGGTTAAAACATATGTAGAACATATGACAAATCTAAATTAATTAGATGAGCATAGTTTATGAAATAAATTATTACCTTTTAACACATCTGATTTCCTTGGAGATGTTTAGGGATAAGTCACCTGGTGGATGTAATTTATTAGAATTTTTTTAGTGATTTAGGGAAAAAAAAAAAGAATGTGCATAAAACTGTCAAAGGCATAGAAAATAGGAACTTGTAGATATCATTAAGCCTTTAATTTTCTTGATATTCAACTATTAATTTTCATTTTGTGGAGCATCCAGACACCTGTCTGGCTTTGGGTCCATCCTTCATCCCAGATCTGCTGTCCAAAGCATTCATATTCCAGGACTGATACAAGACAATGGTGTGGATGTTTCTTATCACCAAAGGCAACTTCACTCCCTTACAGGAGTCTCTGACGTCCTGCTGCTATCCAGTTTAACCCCTTCTGCAGGTGGGCCTTCTTGCCTTCCATGCCAGATCACTCTATGGTCACAAATTACTATGGCTCAGCAGTTATCAGTTGAATTTCCCCTTCAGCTGTCTGGAGAAAGACTATGCAACATGCTTGTCAAGAAGCATAATTAAAAAAAAAAAAAAAAAACTTTTGAAGGGATATTTATTCAGACATCAGTTAAACTTATAGCAACCTCAGTAATGATGAAGTCCTTTGTGCTACAAGTATAAACCACTTCTTTACCTATTATCTGGAGTATATATAAAAAAAATAATACTTTTTTTTTCTCTATATTTAATTGTAGTTTATTGTAACTAACAGCTGCAAAACCATGGAGGAAAACACTGTCATGAGTCTTGAAAAACAGCTAGGTTCTTAATTTGCATTTGATGATTTTTGCACTCATGAAAAGCAAAATAATTACATTAATAAGTCAGTAAACATCATGAAACCTGTCTGAGTTATGAATTGCTCTGAAATTAGAGATAAATAGAATGCTATGAAGGTTTAGGGCTGGGCTGGTCACTAGACGAATGACAGATTGCTCTCTGTTAACCCCTCTCTCTTCCTGAAACAGAAGAGAAAGGGAAAAAAGTAGAGACACTTATGGATTAGAAAAGAAAATGAAAACAGCTTTAATGAAAAAATAGGTAATAATAAGGTGGAATATATACAAATATATATAAAGCCAGTATCAAACACAAAACCTGATGGCAAACCCAAACCTGATGGCAATTAGATCACCATCACCACTGATGCTGTAAAGCAGGCACTGGTGAAATCCCAGACTAGACTCAGTGGCAGACAGGAATCAGATGCAGGAGATGGATTCAGGAACACATGGATTGGAATTGAAGACAGAATGAACAGAGCCCTCCTTGGATGACAGTCACCGAAGAAGAGAACTTGACCCTCATAACCCCTCAGTTTTATATGGGATGGAATACCTCATTGGTCAGTTTAGGGTCACCTGTCCTGTCCACTCCTCCCTGCAGGTGTAGCCTTTTACTTTCTGCACCCTGCAATATAGTACACAAGATTTAGCAGTGGCTTCGGTCATATAATAATCCTTAGTAGCAACGCTAAACATCAAGCATTATCACTGCTAGAAGCAGATACTGTCTACAAAAATCTATTAATTTCAGAAAGTGAAATTAGTTAGAGGAGACTGAGCTGAAATACAATAACTGAACAGAATCAGTTCTGTTCTAAGTCAAACCAGGATAAATTATGAGAACAAAAGTATGTTCTTATATCTGCTTACAGTCCTTATTACCCAAGATGCACTTGTTTAGCTAGCATAGAATGAAAGACAGGTTAGTTGAACTCTTTTCATATTGCCCTTGACTATTTTTCATTAGAAAATCAATATAATTTATTATAATTTTTTTTCTGAACTAGCACGAAAGTTTATAATTAAACCTAACATTTCAGCAAACAAGATAGTCCCTTGTAAGTCTATAGATGAATTATGCTTAGTTTACTATCTAGATACAAATCAGTATATTCCTCTATATTTCTCCAGACACACATTTATTCACTGCTTAGTTCTGTTTAAAACATTCTATTCAGAGACCAGACTTTCAATACTCACTAAATTCTTCTATGAAAGTTACTGCAGAATAAGCTATATTGACTTCTTTTTTTTAAGTTTGTAGCCAGAAGTTTGTCTTCCTGAAAATCTAGCTTTTACTTTACTATATTTCAGAAAAAGCAAGAACGAATACTGTTCTACACTTTAGAGTTGCTGGTTTTAAAAAAAAGGATATATTTATGTATTTATGTCTGTCTTTGAAAAGCCTCATACTGTGGTGCTGGAAAATCTACTGTGGACCTACTGAAAACCAGCACACATCTGAGATTACTGTAGATCAATAGCTCATTTGAGTCTCATCAAGCTTAAGCTATAAATGTTTTAAATACTGGCACTTTTTCATCAATTATATTTTAATGGTCAGACACTGCTGATGCGTTTTGATGAGAGAGAGTGAAGAAGTCTACTTTTAAATACTAGCCATGTAATGTTGAAAAGCCTCTCCCAGCACCTTATGCATGTCCAGACAGTAGGGGACTTTATCAGAGGTGTGTTGAATCAAGCCTGGTTAACTCAGATAAAAGAACCAATCTCTTGAACAGGATGAACACAATTTGTGCTACCAGATTTCCCTCATATACTGCAGTGCTACACTGATTTAAAGAGGATGTTGAATTAAAGCAATGTCACAGCAGCAGGGAGAGGATTCCAGCAGAGATAGCATTAAAATTAACTTTTTCTCATAGCAAAAGCTGTTGCATAAGAGACTGAGGGGGAAGGGTGGGATGGGACTAAGGCTATGTTTAGTTCCATGACATAAGCAATATCTCTGAAGCTTATACAGATGATAATAATATTGCAGTAAAGAGTTATCATCAGGTAGTCCAAGTTAAAATGAACCTATTTTACAACCAATGACATAATCTTTTTACTGCCTGAAGTGGAATGTATGTGATAGTGTGTCTTACTTTCCCATTAAAATTTTCAAAAGAAGCCCTCCATTTCTTCTCTGGGAAGACAATTGAATTTGAAATGCTTGTGGTAACATTAACTTTGCTGAATTTCTGCAAGTGCTATGAGCAAAAATGATTCAGGATCCATTGCTTTTCTGACATGGTTTGGCAACGCAAGATAGTCTTTTTGAAATTCAGAATGTTTGAGGAAAAACTAAAATGAGAGGTTGGCTCTGATCTCAGTAGTACCTGGCAGGTCCTTGGAATCTTTTGGTGCAATGAGAAGCAGTTCCTTCTAATCCTAATGACTTTTCCTAAACTGTGAGATGTTTACTCCCCATGTAGGCATACATTCAAGTCTTCCAGTTAGGTAGGCATCTAAGAAATCTGCAGGAGCATATTTATCCATATTTGAGTGTTTCTTTGTCCATATTTGAGTGTTACTTTCAGTGCAATGTAGACAGTGATGGACAATGGTATTCCTTGTTCTGGAATGAAATTATCATGCTGCTTCGTCTGCTCACACAGATCCAGGAACTAATAAAAAGACAAATAACTTAAATTTAGTTTAGAGATACATGCTAAGTTTCAAACTCATCTGTCACTGGGAGAACCTTCCCCTTATGGAAAGAACCCACCTTAGTTCATAGCATCACAGAATAACAGAGAGGTTGAGGTTGGAAGGGATCTCTGGAGGTCATCTGGTTCAATGCCACCTACTTAAGTAGTGCCATTTACAGCTGTATGCCCTGGACCATGTCCAGATAGTTTTTGAACACCTCTAGGGAGGGAGACTCCACAACCTCAGTGACTGGTGCTGGTGCTCAGTCACCCTCACAGGTGTTTCCTGATGTTCAGAGCGAACCTCTTGTGTTCCAGTTTGTGCCCATTGCCTCTGGAGCGATCACTGGGCGCCACTGAAAAGATTCTGGATCTACTGTCCTTGTACCCTTTCTTCATGTAATTAGATACATTGATGAGATTACTCCCAGGATTTCTTTTCTCCAGGCTAAACAGTCCCAGATCTCTCAACCTTTCCTCCAGACTCAGTCACCTTTGTGGCCCTTCACTGATCTCTCTCCAATACGTCCATGTCTCTTTTCTTCTGAGGAGTCCAGAACTGAACACTATACTCCAGGTGTGGCTTCAGCAGTACTGAATAGAGGGGAGGGATCACCTCCCTCGAACTGCTGGAAACACTCCTCCCAGTGTAGAACAGGTTACCTTTAGCCACCCTTACAACAGGAGCACAGTGATGGCTCCTGTTCAATTTGATACCCACTAGGACTCACCAAGTTGTGAAATGTTCTCTTGGCTTATCCTGAATTCAAAAATACCTGGTTTTGCTTTATTTTTAGTATTTGCAAAGGGAGTGTCAATTTTCAGTACAGATTTGAGTTTGAAGAATAGCATTTATCTGTTGTTTGCATGTAGATCTGAATTTATGACTAACTTTGAAAAAAACCCGAAAAACTATATAGGAATTAAGCAATAAAGGCACCTCCTGGAACAAGGAGAAAAATCAGTCTTTCCTGACACATTACACTTTCATTAAACAGTTGATACACATTCTCTGTTCAGGGCTTAGAACACAATAATTCTACCAAAACAGGTAGTCATTGGGATTATACTATAAAAGTTAGATGCTCCAAAAAGCATTGGATTTTAATAGACTTTCTTTATTTAAAAATTCTTTGCAGAAACTTAGCTGTGGATCTCTTGCTTGCTAATAAAACCTGGTTAAAATGATGGTATCGTGATTTGCTCCTTAACAAAAATCTCTTTCCTAGAAACTTACTCTTTTAACTGACCAAGATTTTTTCTTCCACTAGTGCACATTATCTAATCAACTTTCTCTACCCTCTTTTCATTATGTTTCTCTTAAAATTTGGTAGTAAGATTTCTTATCCAAACAACAGAATATGCTTTCAGAACAGGAGCTAAACTATTCTTGGTCTGGAAAGTATTTCACTGAATTCAATTGAAAAGTACACTCTTCAGCAAGTTCTCTCACAATCTCTTTTAGGGTGAGATTCATCTTATCTAACTTAATGTAGATGTTTAAGTCTCCTTTAGATATTTTAAATTCTGTTCATAGTGAATGAAGCAAGTTATTCACTTCTCACATAAAAATACGCATATCCAAAATAAGGTACACAAATCATTCAATGTCAGTGCTTATCTACTTGCACTGATTACACAGAAACCATACAATGTGGGTGTAATTAGATGTAAGGTTAGCTGAGATGGGCCCATCTTCTGACAGTCAATCTTTAAGGAAAAATACTATAAAACAAAATACAGCTGTTCTTTATTGTTGTTGTGAAACAAAGAGAAATTATTTTAAAGAACTGTCTGAGGGACTGAGACCAACATGAGTTCTAGGGAAATTTGTGACTCTATATAATGTACCTAAAAGGATTGGATCACATTCTAATGACTGATCAATTTTTCATGGAGTTTCTGGCCCAAGTCTTACTCTGTTTTGTCGTTGTTACTTTATTGTATTGTTTGTTTGTTTGTTTTCTTTTGGTTGTTTTTTTAAAAAATTTCTGTGGTTTATTTCCTAAAGAATTTTACAGACTCTGCAGAAGATGATGATGTCAATCAGTAGTGCTGTGTCCTTGAAACAGGACAGTATTATAGAATCATAGAATGGCTAGGGTTGGAAGGGACCTCCAAAGATCATCTAGGCCAGCCCCTCCGCAGTGAGCAAGGACACCCTCAACTAGACCAGGCTACTCAGAGCCTTGTCCAGCCTCAGCTTAAATATCTCCAGGGA
>JAAGNO010004702.1:103818-115284 GCA_033439905.1 Ceryle rudis | reverse complement strand
TCTATCAAATTTAACAATAAAAAAAAAAAAAAAAAAAAAAAAAAAAAATGTAGTAGTTACACTAACACAATAAACTCAATACATAGAAATTTTAAGGAACAGTTTCCTAAATAAAATTTAGATAAAAAACTTGGGATTTTTAAATGTATCAATTCAAAATTACAATTTCTGATGTTTCCATTCAGAATTGTTCTTACTATTTTAAGGATTAACCACTTTTTAAAATATTTTAATATAATGCATTAAATATATGGATGTATACCATTACCTCAGAATATCAGAGGTGGGGTTTCTTTCAGAGAAAACAGACAGTGAGAATGTCTTAAGAAAATTAATAGAAACTGTCAATATTGTAACCTATGCACAGCTGCTAACATCACTAGAAACTTTCCATATTTCATTGAAGATACTTATTTTCTGGATGAAAAGCTGTTTGACACAAAATAAATGATCACATGTAAGCCTTACAATAGTCTAAGATCTTACTGCTGTATTCACACAGAACTGGCAGTGTGATATCAGAAAAAGACAGGAAGATATCCTAAAAATCTGAACTCTCAGAGTTCAGACTAGTGATTAATTTGTGTGAAGTGAGTAAAAATGCTTGAAGAAATGCCCTCTTTAAATTCTCAGCCCATTTCTTTGCTACATGAATAAACTTAAATAGACTATTTCATAAGGTAGATGTAAATTTGAAAACTTTACAATGTATGTATTTGCATAACAATTGAATATTCTGTGCATGTAAACTTCCTAATTCAGTGTCTATCAACTCTATAATTTCCATGCCAACAACTGAAACTAAAAAGTCAGAATAAATAATATCAAAGTAGCTTCAATCTCAGCCTTAAAAAATGTACCCCCATAAAAATTTAATTAAATAAATAAAGGTATCTCAAGGTAACTCAAATAACAGTCAATGTCTGATTAACATTTCAGGAAATTGATTAAATTTTTCAGAAGCAATATGTGTGTGTATTACGTTCACTGGAAGAAAACGTTCAAAAATTAGATCTATTGAGGTAGGCTGATAATAGAAAATAAACTCAAAGCTTTTGGATTTTTTTTCATTTTTTTTAACTTTATTTTTTGAGCCTTCCTGAAGGCTTCCTGTACATAACATTTAGGATTAAAACAGTACTTCTCATTTGAAAAATAAACTTGTTTTCCTTAACAAATTACAATTTATGCAATATAAATCTGGTTTAAACCTTGGCATTATAAAATATTAAAAAGGAATCTATCACATACATCTTAAAGGTTTAGTGGAAGAAAGATTCACACAATGAATTTTTCCTTTGCTTTCAAGAATGATGATAAATTCATCAGTGCACTGCTATTTATTATATTAATATTTTTCACCAAATATAGTGTTAAAAGTAGTTTGAGATATTATTATCGAAGAAAAACTGTGTTTACTGCATAATAAACTATTAATGTTTTCGACTTGTATACTTCTTACTATCTGAAACCTATCTATACAAATAATACATTAATTCAATAATACATTACCAGTTTGGAAGGGACCTCAAGGATCATCTGGTCCAACCTTTCTTGGCAAAAGCACAGTCTAGACAAGGTGGCCCAGCACACTGTCCAGTCAAATCTTAAAAGTGTCCAATGCTAGTGACTCCAATGCTTCCCTGGAGAGATTATTTTAATGACTGACCTTTTGAAAAAATTTCCTCTTGTTTCTAATTGGAATCTCCCCAGAAGTAACTTGTACCAATTATCCCTCATATTTTCCATGTAACTCCTTATAAAAAGGGTGACTCCACCTTCTTTGTAGCCATCCTTTAAATAGTGGAACATGGTGATAAGTTCTCCCTAAGCCCTCTTTTCACAGGACTGAAGAAGGCCAGTTCTATCAGTCTTTCCTCTTACAGAAGGCTTCCCTGTCCTTTGATCATCTTTGTGGCCCTACTCTGGACCCCTTCCAGCCTGTCAACACTTTTCTGTATAGTGTGGGCCAAAACTGAACACAATATTCCATCTGTGGCCTGATAAGAGCTGAGTAGAGTGGGATTTACAAAGTGTGAGTCTTTACAAATATGCATTCATTAGGAAGAAGCATTTCATATTCCCTTTCTCATCAGGATGGAGTTTCTTCACTAAGAAATGTCTTTGATTTGTTTTTGAAGTTCTCAAATTAAAATGTGTAAGAATCACTCAAAACTCAAAATCACTCTTATTCCCCACACTAGAACTATAATTTGGGTTACGCATGGATTCATTTTGCTATTTTCAAGACACTGTAAGAATGTTGCTATTTCTTACTTTCATTTGTGAATTAGAAATTTTATGATAACAGACAGACATTATAACTTCTGAGAACTTTTATAGCAGTATCTCTGACATAGACATGAGTAGTAATATACTCCAGCATTAACACTTCTGCCTGTGTGTGAAGATAAAGAGTTCTCACAGTTTAATGCTATATAATAAAACCCCCTTATTATTTAATACTTCATGGTAGTTATAAATATGTTAAGTCCTTCAGTGGAAACAAGGGAATACTTTAAAAATGGACCCAATGAAAAATAGGAGATTAGAAGATTAGAAAGAAGGAAAAGATAAGAAGGACACAGACTGTTTAAATAAGATTAGCTATTGTTTAGCATGAATATTATGCACAGCTGTGTGGAGGATTAAAAAACCTGTGCAGAGTAGAAACTCCATATAGCATCTATGCTGGAAATGTAGAAAAGGTTTAAATAATGATGAATCTAAATGATTTTAGCCTCATGCTAAATAGGATAGGTCACTTACTCAATTATTCCCTAGGCCTACATACAATAGTCCCATGGCCATGACAGCTACCATCAAAACTGTTAAACAGCAGAGCTTGATGTATCATCTTTTCCTTAAAGGCAAAGATTTTTTAAAAAAAGGTTGATGAGTGATGCAACAGTGAAGGACATACATAAAAAAGTCAAAGAGCTAAAATGACTAGATGAAGGAAAAAGAAATCATGAATGAATAAAGCAAAGGAGGAAATTCCCTGAGGGAGAGATAGTACAAGGTGATGTTGGTGGTGACTGTCATGTGCCCATACCTAAGGTGCCTAAAATGTGTGAGTGATGGATATGCCTTATGCAAGTGAGAAAATATAGCAGTCAGTATATACAAGTTTTGTGCTGCAAGAGCAGAACAGGTCTCTCTCTGGAGGCCAGGGCAGCCTTCATAGGCTAGAACCAGTTGGAGATGGTTGGAGACAGTTTGAGCCATTTACCCCTCCCCACACTCACATGACTGTTGGTCTGACAAGGTGGGGTTGTGTCACAGGAAGGGGGGCACCTGCCACCTCTGCCACCCCTGTGGGGTGTCCAGAGGGAACTGGTGGGGGAAGCAAACATAAAGGTAAACCTAGGGGACCCAAAGACGAAGGAAGAAGAAACCTCCACCATGAGCACCATCTTCCTCCTAGTGAAAAAGCTGAGACAGTGATGACCCTGATACAACCCCCCTTCTCCCTGGGGAAGGTAAGTGCTCTGGCTTGTAAGGCTGGACAAGCTTAAGAAGGGTGAAAGTAACAAAAAAGTAAAAGGATGGACACCAGGAGATCTTTCCATAACAGTAATGGTATTTTCAGTGAGAGTCTATTGTAATAATTCAATAGTTTGGACTGTTAAAGTTTAGTAATGTTATAACCAGACTAATAATGACTGTATATTTTATTCAAATTAGCTTGTTAAGATTTTTATTAAACTTATAACGATTCTTACCTTTATGCATGTTGTCTTTTTTTTTGCCTGTAACATAATTTTGAGTGTGACAGTGACTATCAAATATAGATTAGTGAACAAATAATATAACAAATGAGAAGAGTTAAAAATACTTCTGTATGTTTCATTTGACAGGGCTTCTTACAAAATTGTAATGACTCAGTTTCCATTGTTAAATTGAGGTTTCATCAGCCAGAATTAGCCTTCAAATTTTGTCTCGGGATGAAAATATGTAATTTTATATCTTGAAAGCATATATGTGGCTGAATAATTTATAAGTGGTTTGCTTTATACGTCTATGTCTTTCTTTTTCCTTATGTGCTTCTGCAAAAGTTGAAGGAATTAAAACATGGCTAGAAAACATATGTCTCTGAAAATGAAGAACATTTACACAACAGAAACCTCCAAATAATTCTAAAAGTATCTTCCTAGTCATCAGTTAAAGATACATGTTAGCGATAAGAAATCTTTGCTATTCCATGGATTAGGTAGATCAGGCAAATCAACCAACCAAACAAAAAACAACCAAACAAAAAAAGACCCAGAAAGATAAAGTATTTTGGTTTTCTATATTTCTAATGAAGTCCTTAAAAAAAAAAAAAAAAAAATTAAGAAGCAAGACAGTAGTTAAACAGACCATTTTACTATCTTCCCTTTGCAGTAAGTATATCAACTTTTGTTAACCATTTATAAAAAAATCATCCAAAGTTATATAGCAGTTGGGAAAGGATTCACTTTGCTCAAAATTCAGGAATAAGATTTAGTACAAGATTAATGTCCTAAAATGTGGTTGTCTATCTATAGACTGATAGATCCCAATGACATTTCTGTTATGTTTTGAATAGTTGTTTACACAATAATTTTTAGCCATCTTTTACAACCCTCCCCTTTCCTGCCACCAAGTATGTTATACTTATATCCACTTTAAACTTTAGGTCCACAGAATCACAGGATGATTGGTGTTGGAAGGGAACTCTTGAGATCACCTAGTCCAACCACTCTGCTTAAGCAAGGTCATCTACAGAAAGGTGCCCAGGACTGTGTCCAGATGGGTATTGACTGCCTCCAAGGACTGAGACTCAACTGCCTTTCTGGGCAATCTGTACTTGTGTTTGATCACCCTCACAGTAAAAAAGTTTTACTTTTGCTCAGCTGGAATTTCATGTGTTTTAATTTGTGCCCATTGCCTTTTGTCCTGTCACAGCACACTACTGAGAAGAGTCTGTCTCCCTCATCATTTTTCCCTCCTATCAGACATTTATACACATTGCTAAGATGACCCTGAGCATTCTCTTCTCCAGGCTGAAAAGAGAGTCTTTGCAGATGAAGACAACAGGATTCACAGATGAACAGCCCAGCAGAAAGCCAGTAAAGAAAGAGAGGATCTGTTTTCATTTGAACTGATAATCAATTTATACTTTGATATATGTGAATGAAAGATTTCAGCTCTCCAGAGAGCTTCTGCTCAGTGCTAAATATGGATCTCATTATCTCTTTTGCTGATAAGGGTTTTAAGAGTTTTTCTTAAAGTAAGGCAGATGTAGTCTCATGGCTACAGAAAAGGATCAAATGTGCATTTTTAAATGACCTTAAATTAACTTATACAAATATTGCTCTTTTCCAAAATATCTGAATTGTAGAATGATGGTTTTTTATTAAAGAATTTCTGTGTATTTAATTTAGTAATCCTTGGAATATGATTATTATGTGAGTATTACAGGTACAAAACTGAACCATTTCTTTACAAGCAGAGGCTTACTAAAATCAGTTAAGACTACTTGGTTAAGTGCTTCTCATTCTGTGTAAAGACATTAGACTTATGTCCTTAATGATTTAAAGAATCTTGAAGACTCATAATTAATTATAAAGGTGAGTAAATTTTTCATACATATTTATGGATGCCAAATGGATTAATGTGTTATATCAGCCATTTCTATACCTCTCAGTCATAAACTGATCAAAATCACAGCTTAAACAAGTTGATCTTTTTTGCCTTGTATTCTTACAAAAAAAAGCATTTGCATAGTTTAACTAATCTGATGGGTAAAAAAAAGTATTCTAAATGTATTCATTTAGCATCTTATAGATGGTACTTTTGTGCCAGTTCCTTTCTTTATCCCTAGTCTTATTGTGCTGTTTAGACTGCATAAGAACTTTTCAGTGTATAGTTTCTTAGAGACCATTTTCTTTTCATAAGAAATATTTTTCAGTGTACACAAATTCAATTTAAATACATTTTTTCTTGAGCATCACATGAATATGATATTCCATTTGAAGTCCCATCAGTGGCATTAACACTTCCCTAAATCTGTTGTAATGTATCTTCTGATGTATTTCAGCACTGCTTTTGCTTTTCATGACAGGAACTGTATCACACTCTTGATTCTGTGCCTAAGACCAGCTATATAGCTAGATCTTTATTCTCAAACTATAACTATTTTTATAGCAAAAATCATAATTATTTGATCTTAAATGCCATGACACCTTACTTCATTTTACTAAATTTCTACCAATTCAAAATATGAGCTTTTCTCTAGGTAAACAGCCCAGTCTTCTGTTATGACAATACTTCCAGAGTTTCTCTTACTTCTAGGCTACATCATTCACTTTTCTATTCATTGGTCTTTACAATATTTTACTAACTTCACATTTTTTATCTATATTAACATATGTATGTATTTTTATATATAATTTATGTAAAGACACTTAAGTAATTTACATCACAGGCTGATGTAAATGCAAGTATCTTTAACAGGTAGCTCCATCTGTTCCAATGTGAGGACAAAGGTGTCCTACTGAATCTGAGAATAAGCTTTTGTTTAGTCTGGTCCCTGAGGTTTCTTCAGTCTTATAGATAGGCTTAGTGTTTATTTCTTCACTGTCTTGATAGTATCTTTCTGGAAGTATAATATAAAAATCAGAATAATCATTCCAGTGCAATTCCAGTTCAACAACTGACCTGGAGAAAAATATATACTCTATCTCTCTGAGCCTATTACATGGATAGTTCACAACACATCAGAATATTTTTGTTCTTCCAAATTAATCATAAATTACCTTTTTTTTTTTTTTTTTTTCCCAGAAGGATTTGAACTTTTTTGTCTCTTTGGTATTATAGACTAAAACAATTCAGATAATTTTTGATATGTTGATCCAAGATTCATCACAGTACACTCTCCCTTGATGAGCTTCAAAGGTAGCATCTATGGGATTAAGTTAAAGAGCAGTAGCATCCCAGAATGAAGCCTACCCAAAAGCACTGTTCAGATAAGTGATGTGAGTACTACATTTGTCCCTCTCTAACTGACAAAAAGAATTTGATGTATGCCGTAGAAAGAGAAGAAATAGATTCGTTCTCTTATTTAACTGCTGTCAACTTCACAATTTTGTAAATGAAACCTCAACTGTAACTACCTAGCTCTGACTAGATCATTAATATATGCAAGGAAAGAAAAAAAAAGGACCATACATTTTCTGTTAAGCTTCCATCCTTGTAGCACACTTCAGTTGAAAGCTAGCAGGTGATAGTAACTGAGACAACAAATCCTAGTTCTGACCAAGATAACTAGCAAGGCTTTTGGCAGCTTATGCTGATATTTTAAAAGTTAGAAAACAGTAAATAATTAAACAATTATCCCTTGAGATAAAGTCTCTACAGGGATCTCTCACTCCATGTAGATGTTTGAAGCCCAGGTAGAACATCTGTGAGTAAGGATCAGACTGTTAGCCAGGGTATGTCAAACAGAGAAAGCATTGTCCTGTCCTGTGAAGAACCTTCTGTAAAGCAGCTCTGTCCTCAAATGTATCAACCACTTACACCAATTTGGTGTCATTCATAAATTTGCTGAGGGTGCCTATTGTCCCGTTGTCCAGGTTGATAAGAGAGAGAGTTACACAGTACTGGTCTTGTAATAATCCCTGAGGGACTGTAGTCAGCTACCAAACAGACTTTGTACCACTGATCGTAACTCTTTGACCCTGATGGGTCCAAACAGTTTTCCTCTCATCTCACCTAACACTTACCCACCGTGTATCTTCCCAATTTTGCTATAAGGCTATTATTTCAAAGGCCTTGCTTGCAGCCATCTGCTGCTCTTCCTTCATCCATAAAGTGAGTCGTGTCATCACAGAAGCTAAAGATTAGCTCTCTATTTTTTTTTAATTTTTTTTTTTTATAATGGAGTCACCATGCATCTGTACAATGACCATTAATCAGAAGTTCAGAGAAGGATAGACTCGAGTCGGCTGTATTTTGAATAGAGCAATATCATGGATAGAGGGGTTTTTGATCTTTAGATTTCATACTGAGATTAGGAAAAAAAAATGTTAACATACCATATTTTCTTCAGTATGTACAATAAATTTTGATTTTTATTTCTCAAATTTTTTTTTTTTTAATATTGAATTTGTTGAGCTTTAAGATGTGTCACATTCCAGCCTTTACTTGAATTCAGGCAGTAGAAAAGGAGGTTGATTTGTGTCAAGATTATTTCATGTTATCAAAATTCTTATTTCAGTCTCTTTACTGTAGGTTTTCAGATATCTTTCAGCAGATTGTTAAGTGATGTCTCGTAGGAATTACATGGCTTTTATGTTGCATTACTGAGAAGACAAAAGTGTGTGCTGCAGTGCTTATAGTCATGTGTTTTCACAAGTAGATTAGATAAACCTAACAGCACTTCCAGTGGAACAAGCAAGTGCTTAGTTGCCATGGAAGTTCATTCTACAGTTCTTAACCATTCCCTCACCAATACCAATGTGGCTGGGATTTGATTCTTCACTTAACAAACAGAAGATAGAATTAATCCATTACCTTGCATGCCCAGTCTCCTTAATTTAAAAGGTTTGAAAAGACCGAGTAATGGGGATTTTTATTATCTCTTATAAAAGTTTCACAACACTTCTATGATTCAGTGATATCACTGAAATATTACTTTGTTAAGTTTTAAAATTTAAGCTATGTTTTGACATTTAGAAGATGCTTAGGGCTATGAATAATTTTCTGCATTGAACAGAAAATATGCTGTGCTATGCTTTCCATGTGCCTATGAAACAGCTGTTTCACTTGGTTTCTTTTGTGCTAACTCCAATTCTGAAGCTTTATTTCCTCCATTCAACACCTGGAAGGGCTAGAAGAGTTAACACACCTCACTGATAATGACTTAGACTAAGACTGGTTTAATTGCAAGTGTATCAGTTACTATAATTAATCTTTTAAATAAAAGATGTTTTTGGCACTCTAGGGGCCTATTGTTTACATTGGTTTTTATCCCATTAATAAAGAACAAAGTTCTCAAGTACTCTTTATGCAATTGTTATAGAGATGTTAGTCAAGTATTTGAATACATGGCTAGTCAGTGTTTATAGCTTATGTATAATCACAAGCTACATATCTGGAATTTGAGAATAAGGTTATTAAAGGAGAAATTGATATTTTTATTCTTTTTTCTTTGAGGAAAAAAATCTTTAAGAAAGAACTGCTTTGTTTCTACAAACACTGTTGTCAGCAAGATAACCAAAGACCAAAATTTACAGTTCAATTTCTTTCAAAAACAAATGTAGCTATCTTTACAAAGCACATTTGATCTTTTGATCCTATGAAGAGCACTCTCCAATTAAAAAAAAAACAAAACAAAACTTTTCTGATTATTGTTCAGTAGTTACATGAGAAATTGTCTAGGGGATAAGAATTGCAAGGCAGGGCAATTTTTTTTTTTTTAAAGTGTCTTTATCTGCAATGTCAAAATCACAGTACTACGTGCAGATCCTTCAGAGTGAAGGACTGACTGAAGGTTTCCCTTCTGTGTGGACTAATTGTCAACCTGAGATATGTTTCTGAATTTACACAGAAGATGATGTTTCAGGATCTAGTGCAGTCCTTTGGCTGATCTAGGCAACATCCTGTCTCTTGTGTGCTCCCATCCAGGAGCCTTACTATCCATTACCAACCCTGCAGGGAATTTAGGTTCCTGATTTATTTTGTCACTGGCCTGGTATCAAGCTATAAAAGTGTACTTAGACTTACATTCTCTTATTTGAATGTCTATTCTATTCAAAGAACTTCCTTTAAACTTCATTTCAGTATTCCTTCTTGTCTACTCTTTTTCCATACCTGTGAACCTTGTCTCTTGCCTTCACTGTAGTTCTGCATTAAAGGGAGACAAATACCATGTGTTAGATGCTGTGTATCCTGCTGGTTTATGAATTAGGAAACTGTTGGTTGGACTGGGGGCCAAGAGGTTTAACTTAACACCTACAAGTTACACATTGCTAGGAATCCTTCATGCTTTTTACTGAATTCAGTGAAGCCCAAACAACATATGGCTGCACAAACTAGCCAATATTTATGAGTTTTTATGGGACATAAGTTCTAGGACATCTGTTTCCTGGAGTGTCAATAATTATGTCCATGCCAGCATATATAGAATTATTTTCCATTCCTAAATTTTGATGAACAGTAAGTGACCAGGATGAGTAACAGTTTCAAACAAGATGGTGAATTGAGTGCACACTCGTGTTTGTGTGTAGAACTGTATACCCATTCAGAAAATAAGTGCATTTCAATCTAAACAGAGTTAGAAATGAGATATACAGTCAGCTGAATAAATTGAGAGTATCTATAAGTTGTGTTTGGTACTACAGCTGAGGATGCCTAGGCATGCTTTTGCCTGATAACTTTGGTAGCTTGATCAATTCAATCCTTACCTAGGACAGTCAAATAAGGACTTTCTTCATTTAATAACCTCTAATTTTTGCATAAGGAGCATTTTAGTTCTCACAGAATCTGGAACCTGGCTTCTGAGTTTTGCATATTTTTACTTCCTCAGTTAATGTTATAATGGATTTTCCCATGCTACATGTAACACATTGACAAAATACTGAACATAAAAGTCCCCTGGATTTAACTATTTAATGTTATATGTGCCTGGCTTTCATATGAAAAATGCACAATTTTTTTTCCAACAAAATTTATGAATAAGAAAAATAAATCATGTTCTTACATCACCAAAAAAAAAGGTTTTATTAGCTCTACCAAAATGCTGAGGTTTTGCAGAATTTTACTACCTATTAAAATATTAGAGTCCCTACAATAAAAATAGCTAGAAACTAACAGAATGTGATAAAGTACATGCCTATAACAGTTTGATTTGGTATGACAACAGAAACAAAAAATCTTGAACGATCCCATCTCATTAAACAAACCAGTTCATTAAGTATACCAGTGCTGGACTAGAATTTTACAAATTCTGTTTCTTCCACTCTGAGACTTGCAGAACTGTAAAGAGACTGTAGGAGCACCTGGGGAATGTCTTCAGGGACAACTATCCTAAGGAGAAAGGCTATTTTATGCATCAGTGAAGTCTATCCTCCATTGTACAAGAACATTTCCTGTTCCCTGGGGTCCTGCATTGAGAATATTTTAGTGAAATTAAAAAAAAAACCAAACAAACTAAGTCCCATTCTTTTGTATAGTTGAAGTAGAAAATATCGTACATGTTTGTAGCATCTGTTTTTGTTCATTAATTAGTCCAGTAACATAGTTCATGAATTATCTTGCTTAATGAAACTGGAGAAAACTCTGTTCAAATCACAAGGGAGCTGTGTCCAAAAAAAGTCCAGTTGTTGGCTGAGAACTGTATATTTTTGGGGGGTTTGGTATATGTGTATATGTTTATCTGTGTAGGTGAGTGTGTACACATGTATATTATACTTACATAAAATATGTGTGTATGTGTATATA
>JAAGNO010004702.1:76731-100710 GCA_033439905.1 Ceryle rudis | reverse complement strand
TCTTTAAAGCCATTGTTATAGCAACCTGAAAGACTCATTCTGACTGCAGGTAGCTGTAAATCAGACATAATAATTATAATGTCTGTTTTATGTTAGCTTTTCTTTTGCTAAGCCCAAATAAAGTGAGCACAAAAGACAGTTCTTTTTTAATAGAAGAAAGAACATAGCTTTAAAAAATCACTTTCACATTTCATAGCAAATATTAAATATTTTTAAAGCATTCAACCGCTAAGTAATCTCTAGTTAAAAGTTTTGGCTATTCTATTTATAAAGAGTGAAATAGCTTTTTTATTATTATTATTAGTTATTCCTAGTTATGTTTAACCTATTAATGTATTTGACTGCTTACAGAAAAGTGAAGTTATGTAAAGTACACAGTCAGTTTACATGGCTATATAAAAAAAGGCTTGCCCTGAGTTCTCTTCGGGTTATCACAAGCAGCTGTTGGTCCAAGCAATTGGGAGGGGCCGCAGCTGGGAGGGACCACATCCAGGATAAACAACTGAATGAGTTAATGGGATATTTGATACCATACTGTATACTGTCATTAGTACTGTTGTTGTCTTCTCTCTTTGTGTTGTTTTGTTAAACTGTTCTTAACTCAACCCCAGGGGTCTCACCTTTTTTTATTCTTTCTGATTCTCCTTCCCATCCCATGAAGGGGTATGGAGGGGGTCAGGGAGTGGTGGGTGGGTGGCTGCATGGTGTTCATCTACCAGCGGAGGTTAAACCACAACATACCATTTCTTTTAAAAAAAATTTAAACATTAAAATATAAGACAGAATCAACACTGCCTTTTTATTGATGGCCATGGATAGAACAGGAGACAGTAAGCTCTTTTTACACCAACTGTAGTATTTTGGGGGGAGGGCAGATGAACAGACAAAAAAAAACCCACCCCAAAACACAACTGAAATCTGAGTGAATAATTCATAGGGAAAGAGTCACTCAGTAAAGACATGCTTAGTTTCTTTGGGTATTTTTCCACAAATGCCACAGTTCCCAACAGGATTTTTGTTTGAAAATGGTGCAGCCATAGATCCCATCTGCAACAATTCCTATTCCATAATTATTTGCAGGTAGCTTACTCTGAAGATCTGAGTTGAGAAGGAATTATAGGTGGACTTTTAGTTATTCATAGATGTCATAGTGCTGGCTCATTCATTTTCTATTAGTTTCTCTCTCCCTTTCGTACGGACTATCTTAGTTTCTTTGGTGTTTTGTATGGCTTCCATCACCCTCTTATGATCTGTCTGAAAATCCATCATAATACCAATATAAAATTATAATGTGTGTCTTTTATGAACACTTGACTACATCAGGACTATGGGGGGTAGGGTGTGTGTGTGTGTACCAATAAAAGAATAAACCAAAACCAAGGCAAAACTGGTTCAGGCCCACGATTCTTATCTATAGAGCTAAAACTCTAATGTCTTCCCTTCATGTAGGAAATCATGTTCTTATTTAAGGCAATCCCTTTGTCCTAATGAGATTGTGCTCAAAAATCTTGATTTATTTGGATGTCACAAACACACATTGCCTAGTTTGCCAAATTACCTAGTACAGTCAAGGTAAGTTAGAGACTGAGAATGTTAGTTAAAACTGACATATCAGTGTTAAAAATGCACTCACAATGGAAAATTCAGTCTGAGGGAGGAAGAAGAACTGTCTTTGTGGTATACAGGAAACGCATCTTAGTAAAATTAAATCACTTCTTTAATGAGCCAAGAACTTTTCCTTATTCTCAGTGCATAATTTTACCTGATCTCTTATTCTTATGACTTCCAGAATAATCTAAAAAACTTTAATCTAAATCAGTTATTAACACTGACTATAACAACATAAGAAAGCAATATCTTTTTTATTTTCAATCATATTCCCAAAATTCTGGTCTTAGCAACTTTGTTTAAGGGTATATTAACTCCATATGGATGAAAGTACTATTATTTTATGTGAAAATTCACATCCAGTAGACATTTGCCTTTCCACTGGATTATTTTCTTTGATTTCTTCCTATAGTATAGAAGAAATGTCCGCTATCGTTTTTTTCAGCTTTGCAATTGGAATAGCCAATTAATCAAGTGCAATCAAGATAAATCTTGTCAGAATGAGAAAGGACCAAAAATATTACTTAACATCATCGGCAGCGACCATCTTTGGCAGGTATTGTCTTGTATTAGTGCTCACATGAATATCAAAAGAGTAATCCCTGTAGCCTAGCGAACAAAGCAAAACAAAACAA
Source organism: Ceryle rudis (assembly GCA_033439905.1). Taxonomy (NCBI): domain Eukaryota; kingdom Metazoa; phylum Chordata; class Aves; order Coraciiformes; family Cerylidae; genus Ceryle; species Ceryle rudis. The sequence continues at coordinate 98,467 of JAAGNO010004702.1, read as the reverse complement.
AAGTATCAGGTGCAATCAAATGAGAAAGACTGTAGGAGAAAGAATAGCAGCATCCTTTGGTGTAACTCAAGAGCCAGTTTGCACAGCAAGGCAGAGGATAAATGCTCAGGATTGACAGACACTACACTCTAAATGAGGACTACACTTTTCAACCTCTATCATCAAATTATATTGTTCAATTTACATGAAAGCTGTTCATATTTCTGGGAAGTTATATTAGCAACAACTAAGCTAGTTTTTCTTTTTCATGAATAAACTCAAAACTTATTGATACAGGGTAGTGAATGGATTGAGTGTAATTATCTGTAAAAGCTTTCAGAAATAAGGTTCAGTGTGGAAACTCATTCTAATGGACATGATTTTTTTTGTTTTTATTGATACATGATTGATGATAAAAAACACAGTTTAATATTATATTAATGTTAGATTTAATGATTCCAAGCATTACAATTTTTTTTTGGTATTATTTAGAGTATCCAGAGATAATATTAATGCAAGATTTACTTTCTTATTTCATGTGCAGGAAAGAGTAAATATACCTCTAATAAATAGAGGTATGCTATTTTGTGACCTCTCTTTAAGGCTGCATCATTATCTTCCAAGAATAGCTGACAGAGTTTTATTTATACATCCCTATTTCTTTGATAAGAAAGTCTCTTGACAAAAGCTAAAAACTTTCACTAGTTAACTAGAAATCCACTGTTCCCAGCTGAAGTAAAGACTCTCTTTTTGGACAGTTGTTCACTATCCATAGGACTGCCCATTATGGATGGGCAGATCAGCCTTATTGAACATGTTCTAGCTATCCATAACAAGTCTGACATGCTTACAGTGTGGTATAATTTGTTCATATTCATTTGCCATCTGTACTGCACATGTACAGTTATTCTGTGTGCCCAAACTGCATTGGACTCAGTGAATATGTCTACATTAGCAAGTAATGCAGATAAATAGGACTGGTCTGGCACAGTGAAACAGCTGGTACTGAGGACGTGATGCCCACACATTAATTATTTGAAAGCAGCTTTACTTTAAACCAAACATCCATTATCTGTTCAGGCACCAGACAGTCTTCTCAGTAAATTTAATCCCAAGTGAGTGCTGAGGACAACATAGAGATCTGCTCCAAAATTCACTTTTAAACAAAACTGAAATTATTGTGTACATACCTCTACTTGCCTCTGTCTGAAAAAAGACCATTGGAATGCAGTAAATGATACCTGAAGATTAAGGAAAAAAAGAATTTAAGTTTTCTTTCTTGTTTTCTTCTGGTTTTGTCTTTTATGGAAATGCATCAGTCAAATAAATTTTCCTTTGGCAGTAAACCTGGATTATAGATTAACTCTGTTGCAGAGTCAGGTACTGGAACTGAGTTTCTATAGTATCACCTTCTAAGGGGGAGGAACAACTGGATAAATGTAGCTGTACTGCTTCATAAACCAGATCACGCATCAGCTTTTAAAAGATCTACTGCAGTATACTGTTTTTCATTAAAAAAAACCCCAACCCTATTTAATTCTAGAGAGCTGGAAAACTTTGTTTACAATTAAAATAAAAATACTCAGCCTGCAGAAGCTTATCATAGTAAATGAAAAATATTCTTTATTGTATTGATCAGTATTGTCCACTCACTTCACAGTACTTGATTGCCTCCCCTCAAATGTTATTTGTTCCCTTTAACTGCTGTACCTTGAGGAAATTGGAGATCTTTTTGGCTTGTGTTTCTATAGTATTTAAATGTTCTTGTCTATGATGAGATCCACCATACCTTCCAACTAAAACAAGTACACGTCTTATGAAATAAAAATAAGACAAAAGCAAGAAAATTGTGATTACATTAACAATCATTTTCCTTACTTTTTTTCCATTTTTTCTCATATTTTCAGTAGTTTCTAAATAAGAAATTGATAATTTTCTGCATTTCAACACTAAACATGAAATTATTTTTTGTCATGCAGCTAGTCATCTCTATACAATCTACAGATTCTAGTCTGAATGCCAGATGGTTTTAGTATTACTGCAAAATAAATATGAATATATTTTGCTGAGTTATGAGAAGTCTTCTGCTCATACAGAGATTCTGAATTCACAGAATCACAGAATGGTTGATGTTGGAAGGGACCTCTAGAGGTCATCTGGTCCAATCTCCCCTGATCAATCAGGCCTGCCTACAACTCGTTGCCCATGATCATGTCCAGATGGTTTTTGAATTTTTCCAAGGATCTCTAAGCATCCTGTGCCAGAGCTCAGTCACCCACACTGTAAAACAAGTGTTTCCAGATGTAGATAATTTTCTGACTTTTTCCTGGAGAAAAAGAAATTATTTTATCATTCAGTTCAAAAGTTTCCCTTTGTTTTACTAACAATGCCAGTGAAGTATCTCAAGATAAATCATGACAGGTAGAGAGAAATTTTAACCTGATAAAGTTAACTGGAGTTTCTCTACTGATTTCAACAAAAGTGAGAAATTATTTTGATTATTTTGATTTGAAAATCATAGTATGTTTATATTTAAATAGAAGACACAACATATGTATCGTGTACACACACAAAAATATTAAAAAATAATAAAATATATTAAGACAATAATAAAATATAACAGGTGTGTTCCTTACAGAAGAGAAAACTTGTCTTCATCTCATAAAACTGCAGCTCTTAGAATTAATTCCACATTCTGTTAATTTTGGATATTCCTTATGAAATATTTCCAGGCTCCCCTTCCCTTTCAAAAGGCTTCATTTTCCCTGTCAATACATGACTTTCATGAGTTTTGCCAGAAGCAAGGATTATTTTCCCACAATTTTCATGTTAAATTAGAAACAGGTGAACCACTAAAGGCTTGGAAGTGCAACTGAGATAAGCAATTTATCTGAAACTTTACTTATTGGCCTAGGGCCTTCAGTGGGATTTTCTCATTCAGCATTCCACCATATATTCTCCCCAGTTCAAGAGAGACAGGGATCTGCTCGAGAGAGTCCGATAGAGGTCTACAAGGATAATGAAGGGACTGGAACACATGCCTTATGAGGAAAGGCTGAGAGACCTGGGGCTCTTTAGTCTAGAGAAGAGAAGACTGAGAGGGGGTTTGATAAATGTTTATAAATATATGAGGGCTGAGTGTCAAGAGGAAAGGGACAGCCTCTTCTCACTTGTGCCCTGTGATAGGACAAGGGGGAATGGATGTAAGCTGGAGCACAAGAAGTTCCACCTTAACATGAGGAGGAACTTCTTTACTGTAAGGGTCACAGAGCACTGGAATGGGCTCCCCAGAGAGGTTGTCAAGTCTCCTTCTCTGGAGATTTTCAAAACCCTCCTGGATGCGTTCCTTTGTGACCTTTGCTGGATTATATGATCCTGCTCTGTCAGGGGGGTTGGACTCGAAGATCTCCAAGGTCCCTTCCAACCCCTGACATCCTGTGATCCCGTGGTATATTTGGAGACTTAACACTGTATTATGCCACTTACACAGAATCAAAAGAAAGCTAGTTCCAGAACTCATGTTGTCTCAAGGGAGACTGGAAGCCTTAACAGTTTCAATTGTGTCAAGAGAGAAAATAATTTGTTGAACATCTTTTTGTTTAAATAAATGTGCTCCTCACTTGGGGATCACCCAGCTTTATTACCTACCAAATGGTGTGTCCATGTATGTTTCTACTTGAAATGCTTTAGTAAAGCACTAGAAGACACAAGGAGCAGGCTCTACTCCCTATTACATTGATGTTGCAGCTTTATTCTACGCATTATTTCCATCTGTATCTGTTTAAGATAAAGGCTCATTACTACCCTATTTTTATTCCAGTTGTGTAACACTAAATCATTTTAGAAAAGGAAAAATTGTTTAATGTTCTAGTCTGGGCAGATGGTGAGTAATCTCAGCTCTAACATTCCTTGATTACGGATCCTAAAATCTTTTATTTCTCCTCCATCCATTTTGTGGAGTTCTCTTTCTCTGATGACTAGAGACGGACCGTCCTTCAGTTGTTATTTGGCCACATTTCAATATGAGACAAATTGTAGTAAAAGCTATAATTTTTACTACAGTCCTTGTCCCAATTAACTTTTTTATACCACAGTGGTTACTTAAAATTACCGCTCATTCAGTACCTAACATTCTTAATCCCATACCTCCAACGTATTTCTGTCTTTGCGTCTTTTTATTTCATTTCCCTCAGTCTTTTAACAGTGCTCCTTGAAGTAGTGATGTATCTTAATTTGGATGTCAGATAAGGTTGTTATTTTGCTGATGTCTTTCAGAATCCTTTGCGCTTTTTTTTTTTTTTTTTTTTTTTTTTAATTAGAAACAAGAAGAAAATATTTTAGTGGTAACTGGGACAATGGAAACAGTCTTCAGGTATCACATTAAGAACAACAGGGCAACTGAATGCAAAGAGTACTCCAGAATGGGAGTGGGGTTTTTTGGTAGATGTGCTGAAAATAAGCACAGATCATATTTATAGAATCTCCATAAGCAGTTGTCCCAGTTTAGTCTCAGTAATGCTGAGATAGATACTGAATAAGGAAAACTATCTATTCTAGAATTAAGTTTAGAGACTATAGGTTTACTAATTTTCATTGTTTCCTCAGAGACACTTTGCAATTACAGAATGCATCAGGCTATGATTTTTTTTATCATCCTATATAGACAATTCATCATTACAGCAGTGGCCTGCCAAATTGTCATTGTCTATGTAAATGTCCAGGGCTTTCACAGTCCAGAAAGCAAAATGAAGTCTTACATTTTAACTGATTAAATTGTACTCCATATTCCAACGAATAAATACAAGCAGAATTTGTATCTCTATTATTCTGTCTACTGAGGCAGTCCTACTAAAGCTATCAATTACTAGCAACTGAGTCAGACTAATGGTTCTCAGAAATGTGGATTCATCACTAATGCGTTGCATCTTGGGATCAACTTCAGTCTTTTATATGAATTTGCTTCTCAGGAAACAATTGACTGTGACTGTTGAAAGCAGTCCGTCTCTCCTGAAGACTTACAAATACTAGAGACGAAAGGGAGATATAACATCATTAGTAACTACTGAAAATCTCACTCAATATGTTTAAGAAAGAAATTCTTCAACACTTGATCATCAATTGTAGAATAAACAGATTCACAGGTAAGAAGAATATTCAAAAGATAAAAAAATACAAAGAAATTATAGACTGTTGAGTGCATAGTTTTGAAAAAAAAAAAAAAAAGCCTTGAGCCTACAATTCATGTAATTTTAGTTGCTCTCTTATTATGTCCTTTTTTCCTGCTGCATGAAAACTACTTAGGCCAGAGACTGTGTGTTCTTATTTGGACATCTCTGGGCACAAGACAGCCTAATAAAGGCAGTGCTAGAAAAATAGAATCTTCCAGAACTTTTAAAATTAACAGTTAAGATTAATTTGAAAAGAGGAAACAGTTATGTGTTCAACTGATTACATGAAAAGGTCTTCTGTATAATTTAGATAAATGCTTTCCTGGCAATGCAACTGAATATAAAAGTATTAATTATTCACAATGTAATCATTAAGAAATTGGGTAAATGTAATCACATTGCACAGCCAAATGAAATTAACAGATGTCACCAAGAGGAATAGGATAATAATAAGATATTATTAAGTAAGGGGAAAAAAAAAAAGAGTCACAATAGAAAAAAAAATGCATAAATATCTGGTAATACCACTGTTTCTAAGATGAATGTTATCTTAAAGAGGACTGAATGGAATAGACCATTATTATTCTGTGTGCCACTGCAACTATTACATTACTAAATTTTCTGAACAGGAAGGTGAATAGATTTTGAAAGTATGTTCCCATTCTATAACCTGCTATGTTTTTCCTCTCACAAATAAAAGGATGCATGTGAATAAAATTATCAATAATTTGACATATAGTTAGGCTAGACAAAAGAGATCTGCCACCAGCCACCCTCAGGGGTCTTTGGAAAGTGATATTGCATCTACAAACTGGGCTTTCTGTCTTAGAACTTGCCTTCCTTGAAAGACATATGGATTATGGGTTCTTGTTTCCCCTGAGAGCTGAGTCACAATTTCCTAGACCCATGCCAAAATATGCAATACTAAAGGTGGGATTATTAATGGGATTATTAGGGAAGTATCACTAGTTCGACAGTGCAGCCTGAATTATTCAGTTACGCTTTTACTATGAATCAACCTTTGGAAAAGTCCACATCACTCTTCACTGATTACAGAGGAAGCCTAAAATCCTAATCTGGGTCTTTAAATTAGCTGTCTAAAATGAAGATCTAAGATTTTTTTTTTTTAAGGGGAAGGTAAATATATCCATAATGTGAAGCGATAAGTCTTCATGCTCTCTATTTTTTTTAGTTACCTAGTCAAAGACATTAGACAGAAGGGTATTTTACATAACAATTTTTATTCAATATGTTTATTATTCCCTTCCTTCACATATTTATGAAGTCCCCATTGCTAACCAATATGAAATTAGATGAAATTATTGTATTCTTTTTTATAACTCTAAAAGTAAAACCTGATGAAGTGTTCTGCTGGAAATATATCTGTATTTACTGAAATATCTATGTATGTGTGTCTACCTATACCTACACATAGATATATATTTACTATATATAACATATATATTATTGAATATATCTGAAATAATAAAAGAATATATGATAATCTTTTATATACTTGTCTAGGAACATAAGTCATTCTGCATCATCTTTTATGGGTCACTATTAGGAAAATAGATTTTGTTTAACTTCAGTTTTATAGAATTAGATGCATGGTGAAATTCTCTGCTTGTGTTTCACACAAGGTCAAACTGGATACTAAGGATGTTATCTTGCCATAAGAACTCTGATTCAGTGGTGTGCCTATAATCAAGGAACAAGTGAAGAGGAGGTTAAAGAGGACTTTATGAAATGTCTATATGTATTGAGTTGATGGAACAAGTTCGGAGAAGGGCAACTAAGCTGGTGAAGGGTCTGGAGAACAAGGTCTATGAGGAGAGGCTGAGGCAATTGGGATTGTTTAGTCTGGAGAAGAGAATGCTGAGGGGAGACCTTATCACTCTCTACAATTACCTGAAAGGAGGTTGTAGTGAGGTGGTTGTGGCCTCTTCTGTCAAGTAAATAATGATAGAATAATGAGAAAATGTCCTCAAGTTGCACCAGGGGAGGTTTAGACTAAATATTAGGAGGAATTTCTTTACTGAAAGAGTAGCGAGGTGATGGAACGGGCTGCCCAGGAAGGTGGTGGAGTCACCATCCATGGAGGTATTCAAAAGCCATGTAGATGAGGCACTTCAGGACATGCTCTAGTGTGATGGTGACAGCTGGATGCAGAGGTCTTTTATAACCATGGTGATTCTGTGATTCTGTGAAATACAGTTTTCAAAAATTCCAGGCATTGTGAAGAAATCCAAGAAGCCTTACATTTTGAGTAGTTGGACAAGTCAGTATATATTAAAGATTACATGAATTTTGAATCAATTGGCCTATTTTACACAGTGACCTTAAACGGAATAACATTTTCATTATAATTACCACTTCCTCCTATTTATTAGGAGTTCAGCAAACTCATTTCAGAATTCAAGAATTGACATGTACAGAAGCCAAAATTTATCTTGAAATGCATCTAGCCTCAACACTGGCAATTTTGCATTTAAAATTTATCTTGAAAAATGTCTTTCTGCTTGTAGTTCAGACCTTTGATAATGCTCTTCTTAAACAAGACCTGGAAAAGCAAATTTGCAATTCTGGTTTTAGATGAGGCTTTTAAGCACATGCTTTAAATTTACCCTTAAGTAAATATTTAATTTATGTCAACATAATGGTATAACCTTCATTTCTTAAACTTTATGCTACCACTGTCTTTGCTATAATACCTATATTTCCTTCAACACAATCAATACTGGATACTATAAAATTATTATTTTTGAAATGTGGTAATTTCATAATACTAGGTATTACAAATATAACCTACTAGGTATCTAGGTCAAATACTCTGGCTTTTTTAGATTTTACATGAGGAGCAACAAATTTGCCTATTTGAAGACAATAGACATTACATGCGGTTTTGATATAGAAAAATGATACAGCAGTATACTGAATTCACAACACGAGCACAATACAGGAATTGCAATATACAGTTGGATCACAGTACAAACATGATTCCCATTACCAGTATCTACATGCTCACCATTCACAACACTGGGCATCCCCAGTCACTAGGAGGGAATGCATGAGTTGAAGCCAGCTCAAGCCCTTTGGTCTCTTCAGCATCCATTCTGCTAGTTGTCTGCTTTTTATATTCTCTGTTGGGCTGAGCCACATATACACTTCCTCTATGTTTACCTGGGTGACTTAGGAAGATAATAGTTCCGATCAATTTTTTAGGAAGACAATTTACATAACTAGTTGACCCATTGCACTGATAGAGAAATTTATTTACAATAAAGTCCACCTTCTGGTGCCCTTTATGCTGAGAGAAGTTCAGCTTCCTTTATGATAGCTGTGGTCACTTCCTACATTCTTTTCTGAGCTTCATGAGCACATCATTATTGCCCATCTTCTCTGAGTCTTCTTCCATTGTTGAGGTTTGTTGATGATTCACAAAAGGATAGAGATTGCATCTCATGGCACTTGTGTTAGTAGTATTTCTACACAATTGTTACAAGTGCTGAAAATTGAAAACTTCAAATTTTAAATAAAATATACTAGAATGAAAAAAGGAAATAAGCCTAAATTAAGCCTGTTAAATGTCAGGCATAAATATATGAGTATAATCATATCAGTTTTATTAACAAAGTGAATTATAATCAGTTTACTCTTTCGTGTAATATTATTTGCGAATATAAGATATCCTGTTGAACTGATCCATATGGTCTTCTTTTAAATCCAGTGAGATCATAGTCCTTCCATAACATTGCATACAAGGTTAGACTGAAGATGGCATGAGTATATTTTATGTGTACTGTTTAACTGACACAACATCTGGACTCCACTCTAAGTATGTTGACTGATGTGGGAACAGAAAAAAGACAGATCAAATAATATATGTTCCTAGCACTGTTCTGATGATTTGGAGTCTTGGTTCCTCTACCACATACCTTTCCGCTCCCATTTTTGATAGCTGAGTTACTAATCTAAACAGGAAAAAGAGAAATAAGTTTTCAAAAGCATTCTTGGCAAAAAATGATAGAAACTTGCTACGGAAAAAACCATGCTTGCTTAGTATGATGATTACTACAGTTTTAACATACCCTTCTTGTGCAGCTGGTATGCATACATGCAGCTATTTAATTTCAACAGTTACTTAAATAGTTTCTGAATTATATTTATATGAATTCAGTGTATGCATTGATTCATTTGACTAGGTTAATTCCAAAGAAGACAATACTGTCAACCAAATAAATTGTATGCATTTTCAAAACATTTATGTTTAGCTAATTACATAGTTAACAGGGAAAATAATAAGCATATTTAAAATTACATAACTTTTTGTAAGACTATCACTTATTATCCATGGCCACATTGACACATTATGGCATTATCAGAATTTGTTTCAATGAAGTGTATTATTATGGTATATCTAGAATAATCTGCAGAATTTGTTGGATTTATACAAGTATTGTACTGCTGTATCTGAGGGAAAAAAAATCACATTCTGAATTTCCTGGATAAAAGTTAAGGAATAGACAGCATATAAACTGCAGAGAGCCTTCAGAGTTCATTTGACTGGACATGGCATTACAGACCATGCAAAGAAAGCTACATAATCCTTGTAAAGTTCAGGACATACACAACTGCTGAGAGAGTGAGCTTATTAATCACCTTCAACTGGAGGGCATTCAAATACCTGAATTGCCAAAAAATTATCATCAACTATTCTGGACTTCAGCTGCTCTCTACTCTCCACTGCCAGTGCACAGAAAAAGGATTCAGTAATAATTACAGGGAGGCAATGAGAAAGTGACTCTGTAGCCTATTAGGTATTATATTCATATATGACTAGTGAAATAAGATTCTGATTCTTGTTGCTAGAGCTGCTGCTTTAATTTGCTTAATGAATTATGTAAAATACATGAGCACTACTGAGAGAAGGGAGCATAACCCCTGCAAGCATGCTAATCAGTAATTTGTGCAAGTATATACTCTTGAGAGTGCTGCTGAGGTACAGAAGCATTCTTTATTTTCACTTCTCAAAACCAGTAAGCCTTGAGGTTTTCTCTGCTCCTTGGAAAAGAATTATCACAAGGGAAGGAGAAAACTGCCTGGTAAACAAGACAACTTTAAGGATCTCTCACTTCAGGTACTAACTGAAGTAAGGTCATGTAGTACAGCTCAGCAAGCTCAGGGGGCCAGACACCTTCTACCACCTAGTGGGAGATGCCAATCGCACTTTTACAGAAAATCAGTTAGCATAACCAAACAAAAAAAAATATTCTACTGGAAATACATAATCCAAGACTATTGACCAGATTCTTGATTTTCTGGGCTCCTGTTTATAGTAAAGAGCATTTAAAAATATTTTTCATCAGTTTGACTATTCCCTAAAATATTTTGAAGTGAAAGGATCACTGACTTTTTACTGATTGTTATCTCATTTAATGTGAATATAGTTTTTTATTCTTTAAATACCCATGGAATTAAATTTCACCATTTAAAAAAATAAATTAGACAATCTGTTTGTTTTTTTCTATCATGTTTGGGGTTTTTTTCCCAGAAATAATTTTCCACAATGCAGTCTCCCCCAAATTCTATTCAGAAAAATAGCTGTGAAAAATATCTTTGACATAATTGCCAGAATTATAACATGAAACATATACACAGGCAAAACTGCATCTATCTACCTGGTCATCAGCATGCAAACAAACTGCAAACTATAACTTTAAGAGGAATAACATAAACAACAGAGTTACAATTCTATTAACCCACAACTGCAATAAAATAATACACAGTGCTATTATTTAATATTCCTTACAAGTTATTATTTTAGTGAAATACCACTTGTACTCACATTTTTTAACTGCCTTGACTTTTTTCTTCTGTTGTATTAATATACAGATAATAAGCCTCTGAGAGCCAGTAGTACAGAGTAGCTGTAACTCTTTCCCTTGTCTCTCTCTTCCAGAATAAAGCAGAAATTCCAAGAGAGTTTTGAAAGTATACACACATATGTAAGCTGCAAAGATTTTTTATTTTATCCCTTTTAAATTAACTTATTTGGTTTGATTTTCCTTGATCAAATCTCTCCTCATTCTGGAAAGAAAAAAAAAAAAAAAAAAAGTAGTTATAAAAATAAATACTACACCAATCTTGGGTTTACAGATTGTAACACCTTGTGCTCTGATTGTGATTTAAAGTGATATGTTGTCACTTCAAATTACTTTTTATTGGCAGCGGTGTTTTTTTTAGATTTACAAGTTAATTTGACCAACATTCAGAATAAATTAAATGATGCAAAAATGTCTCTGCTTTAATTGTCCTTGAATGATTGGAAGGGTTTTTTTTAGCTTTAATGGTCCAGAATAATTTTATGTAACAGCAGGAGGTATGTAGATTTCAAACTAAACTGCCCACTGATGTAACTTTTAAGAAACCTATATAAAAGAGTTTGTTTTAATTACTGAGGAGAATTAATGATTTCATGGGATCAGTGCAAACCCTACAGATAGAGTTACTTAAAGCTAGAGGCTACACAATTATTAATAGAACATCTGTTTAAGGCTTTGGTTTGGTTTTGGTTTTCAGTTTTCCAAGAATTCAAAACTTGAAATCACATCTGGAGCTAAGTATAATTTCAATCTCAACCTTGCCCTGGATAGTGACTACAATTACTAAAGCAACTATAAATGAAAACTTTATATAAGAAATCATAACATTTTCATGCTCTGGAAGGCAACTGTTTTAATATTTATTAGTTTCACTAAACATAAAATAATAAAAAGTAGTTGTAAATATTCATTATATAAGTTCATAAGGTTATTTATGGATATTCATTGGGAAGAACCATGTAAAAAGAAAAAAAAACCCAAACAACAACAACAACAACAACAACAACCAAACCCAACCAACCAACCAACACAAAAAAAAAAACCCACAACATCACCAAAATATTTACAGGAAATTTTAATTTAAAAGCATGGTTATCAGACACAACAGGTAGCTGAAATCTAAACTGATGAGTTCTGAGCTGCTATTTTTGCTATTTCAGCATTCTATTAGCTCTGAGTTTTAGTGTGTGTCTGTATTCATGTAAAGTCTATATACATAAGTATTTTTCTTTATATCATTTCACTTTTGTGACCTAGCATTCCTTAAAAATAATGAAGCTGGAGATGAATTCCAGATTCTTAACTGTATACTGTCATTTCTGTCATATATTTTGTGTGATTTACCTGTCCCAAGGGAGTTAGTTTTCATCTCATGTCTTCTGCCTCCAGATGAGGAGTCAGAGAGAAACAGTAAAGATCAGTATTTGAAACTCATCAATCAACTTCACAAAAGATGAATAAAAAAATCCAAAATATTTTCTGAAGGCTAGTTATTCATGAGGAAATGAAGACTCTATTAAACTTCTCAGTCTCTCAATATCCTGATGTTCCCTGACAAGCCTAAACTACAGGTCAAATCCATCTCATTCATCACACAGTGTAAATGTGATGGCTCAGTAAACTCATTTCAAGGTTATGTTTGGCTTATTGTTAGCCTAAAACAACAGCTTTCCATTTCTCAAGCCGAATTCTATATTTAGATTCCAACTACCTTTTTTCTTTTTCCTAACCTTTCGGCTTTTAATGTGTAACACTGGTTTCCAAAAGCATAGCAGTGTGCCTAGGTGGCCAAGAAGGCCAACAGCATCCTGGCCTGGATCAGAAACAGTGTGACCAGCAGGAGTGCCCTTGTACTCAGCACTCATGAGACCGCACCTTGAGCGCTGTGTCCAGTTTTGGGCACCACAGTACAAGAAGGACATTGAGGTGTTGGAGAGTGTCCAGAGAAGGGCAACGAAGCTGGTGAGGGGTCTGGAAAGCATGCCTTATGAGGAGAGGCTGAGGGAACTGGGGTTGTTTAGTCTGGAGACTGAGAGGAGACCTTATTGCTCTCTACAACTACCTAAAAGGAGGTTGTAGCGAGGCTGGTGTTGGTCTCTTCTCACGAATTACTAATGATAAAATGAGAGAAAATGACCTCAAGTTGTGTCAGGAGAGGTTTAGATTGGATATTAGGAAGAAATTCTTCACTGAGAGAGTGGTTAGGCACTGGAACAGACTGCCCAGGGAGGTAGTGGAGTCATCATCCCTGGAGGTGTTTAAAAAAACAAATAGAAGAAGCACTTGAGGCAATGGTCTAATGGATAGATAGATGTTAGGATGAAGGTTGGACTTGATGATCCTAGAGGTCCTTTCCAACCCTAATGATTCTATGATTCTATGATAGAAAAACAACAGTCTAGTCATTATTTCTACTTTTTATAAGAATTTAGAGTCTTTCTCAATGAGTCTACTGGAAGAATTACATTGTAACTCATTCCCCTAACAAACAGTTAGATAAAACAGATTGAAAAACACAAGGTGTCCCTACAGACTTTTTAAGGAAAGAAGAAAGCAAATATGCAAATTAATATTCAGAGAATGTTTTTTCAAGTCAAACACATTAAACTTCTCTTTTATTGGACAAGTTTTTAGCTTACAAGTTAATGAAAGAGCTGTATTTAATTTGGCATGACTTTCCTTGATTGAAATGATATTTGTGCCATGATACTCAGGTCACAGTGCTTCAGACTTGTAATGTAGGTTTTCATACACCTCAGAGAATAACACTTGGCCAGTCTTCATGCATTTTACCAACTCAACTGAAGTCAGTTGTGAACTATTTTTCTATAAAAATGTAAACAGAGAAAGTATGTTACACACCTAAATACATATCTAAGCCTTTCCTTCTTTCCTTTCCTTTCCTTTCCTTTCCTTTCCTTTCCTTTCCTTTCCTTTCCTTTCCTTTCCTTTCCTTTCCTTTCCTTTTTTTTGTGTGTGTGTGTGTGTGGTTTTTTGTTGTTTTTGTTGTTTTGTTTGGGTTTTTTTCAAATGTTTACTTTACAGTATTGCTCTGAAAAACCTATTAGGTGGAAGTTCCTTCTGAGTCCTGACATGGAAAGCAGAATAGCAAATAGCTATTAGAATATTTACAGAAGCAGTGTTTCTTTTAGAAGCTGTTATGCCAAGTAATAAACACATTAACTCTATGGTAATTTAATAGGGAAACACATACCACACAGATCTCTGGATTTTAATTTTGAAATTTTCTTAGTTTTTCACCTACTGGCAACTGGAACAGTGTAGTGTGATCCACAAACAATTAAGTATACACCTTTCTGTTGAATATAGGTAACATTTTGTAAGAACTTGAAGAAACTGAATAATCATGGTGACAATAGTAAAGAAAGTGATTTGCTTCTTAAATGGCTTGTTACTATAACCTTCCCTGTCGTATATGAAATATTTTAGAGTGATAGGAGTGATACTGGGGATTAGATGATGTACAGCTGCTTCAGGCAACCTATGTTTAAAATATTTTAAAAAAATTTTTGCTGTATTAGAATACTTCCTTGAGTTACTACTCATTCTGCCTAGTCACTCTTCATTGTTAGCAGCTTAAAACATCACAGTCCTACCAGCTTTTTCCTCTTTCTGAAATATTTTATATCTGCAATCCACCCATTTTTATGTAAACAGAAAGCTAGTAAGTTCCAGTACAGCTTCAGGGCTGATGCTATCAAAAGTAAGAAGAAAGAGGATATTAAAGAGAAGTTTTCTAAAAATGGGAGATGCAGAGGAAGCTCAGATTGTTTTTAAGTCTCATTAAAAGCAAAAAGGAACTTAGTGTTCAAATGCCATAACCTTGAAAATTATATTAAAGTCTTTTGCCACATAGTTGAAAGAAACCCAGATCTTCTAGTCTTTCCTAATTTAGATGTCATCACCCAGAGCCCTCCTAAGTCCAAATAATTTCTACACTGTCTAGCCCTCTGGAAACTTAACTTCCATATATACCTTTGTATTTAGCAGAAATATTCTGCATGTGAAAAACTTTACTTACATATCCATAAGCCCTTAGTAGATGGATATTTATCACTTATTTAGAGATTCTATTTACAAGCATAAGATACTGCTGACTACCTTTTATATAATGGTTTACTGGTTAAATAATCAGTTAATTAATATTTCCTGTATGTTTAATGGAAAATGACAAAGCTTTATTTAAGTAGGCAGGGAAACTTTATACAGGCACCTAAAACTATTCAGAAAGTCAAAGCTGTGAGGAAAAGAGGGACCCAAAATTGACCTCATCAATTCAATTCTCCTACCTACTTTCTCACTCAGAAGCAATTTTCTGATTTCAGTGAGGCAATGTTCAGTCATGTATCTATTTGACTACTTAATAAAATACTGATCATATGAAATAGAATCTATATATATTTTCATTGTCCAAGCACTTTACCATGAACATTGCTAATTTTATTCAGAGTAAAGTCAGATATTGCATTTAAAATTATGTATTTTGAGTTGTTACTTAATGTATTTTGAGTTTGTCACTCGTGCCCTGTGATACAACAAGGGGAATGGACGTCAGCTGGAGCACAAGAGGTTCCACCTTAACATGAGAAGGAACTTCTTTACTGTAAGGGTCACAGAACACTGGAATGGGCTCCTCAGAGAGGTTGTCAAGTCTCCTTCTCTGGAGATTTTCAAAACCCTCCTGGATGAGTTCCTTTGTGACCTTTGCTAGATTATATGATCCTGCTCTGTCAGGGGGGTTGGACTCAAAGATCTCCAAGGTCCCTTCCAACGCCTGACACCCTGTGATACCTGTTATATCTTTAAATAAGTATGGATAGAGTTATGGAGACCACATTTATTGCTGTGTGCTTCTTTAATCTATAAAATATTACCTGTGTAGAAAAGGACTTTTTTTCCTTTAATGTCAAATGCAGATGGTCTGAATGGTATTTGTGCTGCATAGAAGACTGTTCCTTTTATTTTAATACATTTAGTTGATTCCCACTTAATTCTGTGAATTTCATAAAATAGAGTCCTCCTTGTGTAGATTATTTATTTTATTATTATTGTATCAGCTAGAGGAATTAGTAAAACAAAATCTATCAGAGCCACCACTGTCACCACACTGTGGGAACTCTTAGTACAAAGAAAACACTTGTCATTTGTCATTTACAAAGACATCCATATTACTATTATTACCATTTTTGCAGGGCAGCATCAGAATCAGAGAAGCCATAAACTACTTTCCGTACTGGTTTTGGTGCTGTTGCATCAAGAGGACCCATTTAGCCTTAGTAATGTAACTGTTTAGTAAGAGTTCAATTTCTGTTTGAATTTATGCAACACTTCCATTAATAACCATATATTACACCTAATTTTCTGTTTTAAGCAATCATGGAGAACAGATACAAATATTTCTGCAGATGATAACTACAATTCTATTTCATTCTGTTTCAAAAGAAAGATTGTTTCAGGATCCAAATGTAGATCTTGCATTCCCACAATTAAACTGTGAAGACGTTAACTTTTGTAGTATTGAAAGTGATTTCTAAGCTGCTTAAGATACATGAATACTTTTTATTTCGGGTGTAAAGACCATCTTCTTTTCACTTCATCCCTTCTTACTGCAGTACTTATGATACAGTCTTTAAAAAGAGACCCAGCACCTATTTCTTGTCTGTCCTTGCCATAGTAAACAGATGTTTGGGAACTTCTTCATGCTCCTTTACGCATTAATGATCGCTATTCTCCTCCTAACTATTGCAAACTTCCTCAGGTCAGCAAGGTCTAGGAATTTCATTGTATATTATAATTGTTTGCTGTATTTCCAGGTTTGTCAGAAGAAATGTGTGAAGAATGATGCTGGGCATTTACTGCATGATTTTTATGTGCATTCTCTATTTCACAGAAGTGATTGTGTCTTTAGAAAACTCAGTACTTGTAATTTAGGAAACACATAGGGCCATCCCTCTCCATGAAAGGACAACATGATTACCAATTACATAGAAAGATAAGGAGAATGGCTGCAAGTATGAAAATTCACAACTTTTGACCAACTCTCTACGAACAATGTCATACATAAAATGCTTTCCATGTGGGAAAGTCAAACAAGTTTGGAAAGATCACTACAGATTTGAGCATTTTTAGGAACAGCTAAAAGTTCCTCCTATATTTCCTAAGTCTAGAACATGAAGTCTTCCTGTATTCAGTCTCGTAAAAATTTCTAGAATCTTTGCCAATTTAAACTCTTAACAGGAATTCTATTTATATTTTCTGCAAAACATAATTAATTTATAGATATGTTTTAACAGCATACAGTTTTGAACATTTTAACTAATGAGTTTGCCAATTTACACTGAAAAAATAAAGGGACAAATTCAAAAGAAAATATGTTTCAGTTTCTACTTTAATTCTGAAAATATATCTTTGAATAAAATGTAGTTTAAAATAAAACCCCACATTTTCTTTTGTTTAAAATTTAAAATTGAGAAACTATGTAGGAAATAGAGAGTAAAAAAGAGACTTAAAAAACCCAACCTGACCACCTTTTGTCTTTTTCCCATAAAGATGGTAAAAAATTCTTCATAGATGAAGCTAAGTGGTTCTGGTTTTTTCCTCCAGCTTCTTATAATTTCTGTTCTTGTCAGTTGCCTGCACTTCGTAGATTTAAACAGCACAATTTCTGAAGGAAACATTTGAGAAACTAGAAACAAATGTGCAGGAGACTCATATCACAATATGGCAACTGATCTGAGTGACTATTCATATACATTTTGTGTAACACTTATTTACTCTGTTCTGTCTACAGTTTCAGTGTTTCATGAGTTTTTATAAGCAGTCTCTATATACATCGTCACACATGATGCCAGCAGTGTGCCCAGCTGGCCAAGAAGGCCAACAGCATCCTGGCCTGTATCAGAAATAGTGTGGCCAGTAAGACTAGAGAGGTGATCATCCCACGGTACTTGACACTGGTGAGGTTGCACCTTGAGTATTGTGTTCAATTTTGGGCACAGCAGTATAAGAAAGACATTGAGGTGTAGGAGAATGTCCAGAGAAGGGCAACAAAGCTGGTGAGGGGTCTTGAGAATAAGTCCTATGAAGAGCAGTTGAGGGAGCTGGGTTTGTTTAGTATGAAGAGAAGGAGGCTGAGAGATCTTATTGCTCTCTACAACTACATGAAAGAAGGTTGTAGACAGGTGGGTGCTGGTCTCTTCTCACAAGTCACAAGTGATAGGACAAGGGGAAATGGCATCAGGTTACACCAGCGGAGGTTTAGGTTGGACATTAGGAAAAACTTCCATACCAAAGGCTTATCAAAGAATTGAATTGCTGTCCCTGGATGCATTTAAAAGCTGTCTAGATATGGTACTTAAGGATATGTGTAGTAGTGGCCCTGGTAGAGTCAGATAGTGGCTGGACTCGATGATCTTAAAGGTCTTTTTGAACCATAGCAATTCTGTGATTCTGTAAAAAATATTTAGTATTTTTATAGTTATAAATTTGTCATTTTGCTGATATCTGTAATAGTTCTTATTGACATAAAACTATAAAAAAGACAATTTGCTTTTTCCCTTAAGATGCAAAGAGCCATCACAATAGGAAAGATAATGACATGTTCTAGCTAACAGTGATAATCACTGAAAATCTGCTTAGGTTCATGGGGTGCAAATAATACGTAGCTGTCAGGTTCCAAATGCTCATTTCCTGCAGATCTTCTTATTTGTGGAATGTCAAGCAAGTCTTCCCTTTACTCTCACACATATTTAATTTAGAAAAAATTAGAAATGCCAGATTAACTGCTGCATGGAGAGTTGTACATCAGCGTGTTTCATTAATGTGATAACATATCCTAAGATCATAAAGAAAACTACTGTGGAAAGAGATAGAAAAACAGGATCTTGACAACTGTTCTGTGTGACTAGTAAGACCCTATGGCTTCTACCTGGAAAGATTTATACCTTTTGCTTTTTTTCTTTTCTTGTTTATTTGTCTTTCCATTCTAGAAACATATTTTATCCTAGGGACACATGATTAAATGGAGTTATCTTGTCTGAAAGCAGTAGAGACAGTAACCAGTTTGAGTTTTGACAGGAGAAAATAACTTATGTATGAAATTTGGATAATGAGAAAATAGTATGACTGAAGTCAATTACTAAAAAGAGAACCTTTGTACCAGCAATGAAAAGAGCTTTACTTTAAGACACAGAAAAAAAATATTCTTTATGGGTGATACAATATCTCATGTAGAAAAAAGTATTTTAAATTTCAAAATGTTTTAGTTATAATACAACATTTATTTTTTTTCTTAAACTACATGAACAAGAATGTTATTAAAAAGAACTGAGATGATGGGAGAGGAAGCAGAAGGGAATCACTTTGCTGCTAAAAACAGTGTTTTGGGAAGAAGTACTCTGGTTCAGAGAAGGTAATATTCCTAATGTATCATTTTTAATTTTCATAAAGTACCATTATAATGCTGAGTTTAGTTCTGGCTGTTACAAAGAACAATGTTCTTTTGTTGAAATCTTTCATTGGTTATCTGAATTTCTCCCATGAGTAACCAATTTGGGAGTAGCCACATTAACTTAAATTAGGTCATTACTAAGGCAGAGTTTGATAATTGGTCTATTCTTTTTAAGACAAAAAAATGGTTTGTGTCATTTAATTAAAAAACGCAACAACTAAAAAAACTCCCCTAAAAACCAGCAGCATCTATTACAAAGGAAAGCAGGTTAATGCATTTTTTTTATTAGTGAATGTCATTCAGGTACTAGGTGAATAATATTTCCCTTTTCATGAAAGAGTGAGTTGAAAACAAGGAATAGTTGTCCAGAACTTCAGCCTGGAAAATCAACACTGACAAGAGAATAGTATGGCTACAGGCTGTTCAGAAGGGACAGATGAATAGGGAGGTTTGGAGGTGTTGCCTTCTATGTCAAGAGATAGAGTGTGAAGAGCTGTCCCTGAATAATTGCCATGAGCAGGTCAAAAGCTTCTTAAGCCAGGTAATAGACAACCCTACCAAGGGGGATGCAATACTGAAAGTGTTGATCTCCAGTGCAGGTGAGGTAATCAGTGATGTCAAGTTTGGAGGCAGCCTGGACCGTAGTGATAACACACTGGTGGAGTTCACAGTCCTGAGTGATATAGGTCAGGTGAAGAGTAAACTCAGGACACTGAATTTACTTAATCACTCTCTTCTGGACAGAAGTCAGAAGATGAAGACTCACAGTGTTGTACGATTTGAACACAAATATAGAGAGGTGAAGGTGTGGAGCATTGCATGTCAGAATTTACATGTTCTAGGATATGTCAATTTGATGTAGTTGAGCAGCTGTGTTAGCCCTTTCCCAACTATTTTGTGTATCAGAGGTACTGGCTAAGACTTTTTGTGCACCAACTATTAATCTCTTTGCTTTAGTTGTACCTTATTTTCTATTTGCATTTGTCTGTCTTGGCTCTTGTTATGTTTTGGGGTTTTTTTTTGCTATAATGAAAATACCATTACAAACAGATAGGTTTACAAAACACAATTAAGTCACTTCCTTTAATACTCTTCTTGGTACCCTGGCATTGGTACCAGACTGTCAGTATCCAATACTCTCTGACCAGGTTTATTCAGGTGTTCCACACAGGGAAGGTTCAAAGTTTTAATATCAAATTTACTAATCTGAAGATATTTGATATTACATGGGATTTTGATTAGGCAGAATACAATGTACAGATATCACAACATAAGTACAATGTATCAATTGTAATACACAGTTGAATAACAATAGAAACATGATTACCATTACTGGTCTCTGTATGCACACTGTCACAATGCTGGGCATACCTAATTCCCAGGAAGGATTACATGGGTTGAAGTCAGCTCAAGACCACTCCTCTCTTCAAGGTTCATTTTGTTGGTTATTGTGTTTTGATGAGCCACATACATATTTCCTCCATGCTGGTCTGCCTAAATCAGGAAGACATTCACACTTTTTGATTAACTCAGGGAAGGCCATTTACACAACTAGCTGATTCACTCCACTAATACCGCCATGTACCTACACGAGAGCCAACTGCTTGTCCCCTTTATATTCAGGTAAATTCATCTTTCTTTACAAAGCCCATTGTCACCCTCTGAATCCTTCCTTGAGCTTTAGAAGCACATCACCTGAGCCCATGTCCTCTGTGACTTCTCCACTATAGGTGCTTATTGATTAGTCCCACTTTCAACTACCAGGTTTTTCTCTGGTCTATAGAGAAACTTCACCTCGAATGACCAATTCATATGACTCAGGGACTATAGTCCAGAAAACCCTACCCTTTTGGATTGCAAAAGGGCTTTAAAATGCATACCATTTTTTTACAGTTCTTTCAAAGTAATGTGGCCTCCTGCACAGATTTGAGCAGCCGGTGCAGCTGCTCTAGCTTATGGTTACTTAACACAGTTGCCTCTAAAGGTCTTTCAGACCCCCAGTAGAAGACTTTGTTAATCCTCCTACCCTCAGCCACACAGAAGAGCTATGGGATGATGAGTGCAACATAGTTGTGTAGACACCAGATGCTGCTTTGCTTACAACCACCCAACCAGAAACATCAGTAGCTCATACAATATATTAAGTGTTGTAATGCCTCTTGAGAAGAATGGACATGTGGTCCATCCAGACTCAGTATTGCCTTGGCATGTCTGGGCTTGCCCTAATATAATCA
>JAAGNO010004702.1:52885-68908 GCA_033439905.1 Ceryle rudis | reverse complement strand
TCCTTTTCTAATCACTAAGTCTCTCTCCCTTATTCCTTTTCTCTTCCCCTTTGGGGAGGGAGGGGGGTTAACAGAGATCATCTGTTATAGGTCTAAGAGGCCATCCTGATCCTAAACTGTGACAGTGCATCAATAAACATGAATATTGTTCTGTTCTTTTTAGTTTTGGTAAGATGAGCTGTGATTACTGGATATAGCAGTTCTATAAAAGTGTATTTGATATATCCTACAAGAGTATGTGCTATCTGGGTATCTCTTCTTCTACTCTATTTCTGCATTCTCAGTATAAGAATATGCACAGTAACTCAGAAGAACTAGCATTGAAACAGCTGCTGGATTTATTTTTCCACTACTTGCAGCTTTCAGAAAATATGGAGCTTATATGTCTTCTTAGTCTTAAAGGTTATAGAATTTTCTGTCATATTACTTACGTCATCTCTTTGCAAAAGTAAAAAATACTAGCTTAATTTCTCTCTTCTCTTAGATAAGAAATATTCCTCCCACCTTTCTAACTTATTCAGTGACATTACAGTGTTTCTGTTTTGTTCTCCATTATTTTCCTAATAATTCTTTGTATTCTGAGGGTATTTTGATCACAACAGAGTAGTATGCTTACAATTCTGTTGCAGCTGGAAAGCAGATGCAATACCTCTGGTTATCTCACAGCCAGGCAGTTTACATCTATGTTCAGGGAAATTAATTACCAGGTAAAAACATCAGCTTATTTAAAATATCTATGTTAAGGTGAAATGAGTCAATCCTAGAGGCATACTTTTTCTCCACGAAGTATAAAAGGATTGTTGATGACTAGCATAGACCATAGTTGACTATACTGCAGAATTGCTTCAGTTTTGGTGAGAACAATCCACTTAGGTTTTTATGAGAATATTCTACAGCTCTTCACAGTCAGCTCACATCTGACTCTTCTAAATTATTTTGCATCTCCAGCCAACTTTCAGTAAACTGAAAAGCACAACTCCCAAGACAGTCTCAGAGCTTTTCTGTTAACTTTCTTGCTAGGAAAAACTGAACAGTTGTTTCTACTCTTTCATGGTTTAACACATCATTACTTTATGAAAAGTAGCTCTTTTCTGATGGTGACTAAAGTCTTTAAACACTCCTGATGAAGAGGGGTTTTTTTGGGGACTTAAAAAAAAATAAAGTGTTTAACCTGATTAGTTCATTCTGGTCCATCTGCTCTTCGACTTTTCAAATAATCTGTAATAGTTTTCATAGAGGGAACCTGTTCCTTAAGAATGTACATTAATCTTCTCCAATATAATAACTTTGTCTACGTCTCTATTATGTATTATAGTCTTCACAGATTCATACAGTTCAAAGTTAGGATTTATTAATCTGTAGTGCCTCAGGTTTTCTTTATAATCCTTTTAAAAATGCTGTCACTTCACTATTTTTGACTCCTCTGATACTGAAGTTGTTTTAACAAAAACGTTACTCCATCAAGAGTAATACTGACACACTTCCACCAAATGTTTTTGAAATAAATTTTATCTGTTCAGCTGATCCTATTTCAGCATCCTCCTAATTTACTTTCCCTTTTAAAGCTAAATAACATTTAGTTTTAGATGCTTTTGGTTATTGCTTTTTTTTTTTTTCCTCTTCTACCTTCCACAAATATGTTTAATCTGGTAACACAATGAAATTGTGTAAAAAATGCCCTGATATGATTTAAAACCTGAACCTTGCTTTGTACATTCAAGAGCTGCTTCTGGTATGACTCTGTTCCAGAGATCAATCATTCTGTACTGAATAAATGTGAAGAGACTTTGTGTAATATCCCTCCTGACATTTGCTCAGACTAGTGAACAGTACTAGAAAAATTCCATTAATATGAAGGCTCTATAGCCTAAATGTAGACTGATGTGTAGGTATGTTTAGGCTTTGTCAATCACCAAGAATAGGAACCTGGCTCATAAACATCACAGTCCCTTGTAATATGTGCATGTCATCTTTCCTAGGGGAATTAAAGCATGAACAGAAAATGCTTTCAGAATATGTCTTCAGAACTGGACCTGGATATCACTCTAAAATAAAGACAGGACAGAAATGAAACATGCATCAAGACTCTAAGGGTATATGAAAGGAGAGAGTGTATTTTCCTTTAATCTGGACAAGGACCTTTTCTAAGCAGAAGTGGATAATAAAAGGATGCCATAAGCAAGATCACACAAGAATACAAGCCTGACCTACTAACTATATAGGAGGCAGTAACAGAAGAACCAAATCTGGCCAGTCACACTGATTGGTAAGGGTAGGTGGAATGTGGGAATGTTTATTTCGGTAAGATTACCTGATGAAGGAATTTGTCAAGTGGTATACTAAGGAAAGAAGGAAAGCTATAAACAAAACATTCAGTCACAGATGGGACAGACAAACATGATGGAGACAAACACAAGAGGCAAACTTCAACAATCACACTGATTGATGGGCTACCAAAAAAACACAGGCAAAACAGACTTTGTAACTAATAAGGATTCAAACCTGAGGGTCCAGAATGTTGGAAGGGGATGGTGGGACTATGCCAGCCGATGAGGCAATATGCAGGGAAAGGGGGCTCAGGGAGGAATGGGGAGGGGGTTGATAGACAGAAGTGGGTATAAAAGGGGCTCTTTGCATGTAAAAAGGTCTGGTTAGTACATTCATCTGGTTGAGCACTGTGCTGCCTTTTCTGCATGGCTGACTTACATTCAATTTGCTGTCCACCAGGACTGCTACGTCCTCCTCTGTCAGGCTACTTTCCATCTGGCCCTCAACCTGTTATGTTGTGAAGGTTTATTCCTCCCCAAGGGCAGGATTTTTCATTTGCACTTCTTGAATTTCATGAGATGCCTGTTGGTTTTCTACAACCTGTCAAGGATCTTCTTAAATGGCAGCACATCTCTCTGGTGTATCAACTACTCCTCTCAGCTTGTGTTGCTTGTTATTTTACAGAGGGTGTACTATGTTCTATCATCCATCTCATTAATGAAGATGTTGAATATCTTTGTCTGCATATTAGTGCCTGGGATACAGCACTTAGTTAATGGCCTCATCTGGATTTGGTGCTGCTGCTCAGTTGCATTGAGCCTGCAATTCAGACAGTTTACATTCTACTTCATTTATCTGTCCTGTGCTTCATGAGTTTATCTAAGAGGATGTTATGGGAACACTGTTGAAAGCCTTAGTGAAGTTGAAATAAAGAACATCCATTCCCCTCTCCTCACAATCTTCATCATAGGAGCCATCAGGTTCATTAAGCATGACTTGGCCTTCATAAGTCCTGACAAGTCTCCATCACCTTCTTGTCCTCCAAAGAGTCTGGAAATTATTTCAAGGACTATTAACTCCATTACTTTCCCAAGTTTCAAAGCAAGACTGACTTTCCTGTCATTCCCTGGATCTTCCTATCTTCCTTGTTGCCTTTCTTCCTTTCTTGAAGAAAGGAGTGATATTTACTTTCTTTCATCCTTTAGGAACCTCCTCCAGTTGTCATTCCTTTTCAGTGATAATCAAGAGTGTTCTCATAATGATATCAAAGAGCTAGCTCGACACTTGTGGGTGAATCTTATCAAGTCCCATGGTCTGTATGTATTCAGTTTCTTTAAATGTTCCCTAACCTCACCATCCTCTACTGAGTGTGAGTCTTGCTTCAGATTTTCCCTCAGATCTCCTGAGGCTCCTGAAGGCCAGTCTTACCAATAAAGATCAAGATGAAGAAAGCTTTGCATAATTTTTTCCATCTTCTTTGTCACTAGATCCCAGGCTGCGTTCAGCAGAGACCCCACATTTTGGGCTCTATTTTGCTTGTCTTGCATGTATAACTTATAAATATGCTGACATTTTTTGGTGCAATTGGTGGAAACTGTTCCCTGTTGAAGTACCAAGAAATATTTTCAGATCTGGGAGGCAAACAAAACACTACTGGATTTTTTACTGCTTCATTAGATTTCATTCAGAGTCTTCACATCACATTAGATCTATTCATTTTTATGAAATGTGATTTTGCTCACAAATACTTGATGTACATTTAAGATGATAAAAACACACATAACCAGTGATAAAGACAATTAGGGAGATTTCTTTAATAGAGAAAAGACATTAACAGGATATGCTCAAGGTATCTGTGTTTATGTAGTTACATTCAGATCAACAAGAGATGTTGTCACATCATACAGGCAGTTACAGAATGTGTCAATGTAATACATTCCCTTTTAGGAAATTAAATAAAGTGAAGAAAAAAAAAAAAAAAAAGGTTGGAATTTTCTGTTGTTATTTTAGCCTATTTATAGCCTACTCTGTTTTTTAGACAATTTCCTGAAAACATGTTTATGAAACTAATTGTATTACTTACAGCATACATTTAGAACACTACCTTTATCTCATTTATTGTGAACTATAAACAAAATGCTTTTTTTCATGTAAACACTTATAACTTTTAAGTGCAATGAATGGATGATCAAGGGTTTTTTTTTTAATAAGAAAAAATTAAGTATTATGGTAGCATACCTTAATTTCAAATCTTGTTCCTAAAAGAAAACTATGAAGTCCCTGACTTTAATAAAGGAGATCAGGACTTTGGATGTATTGTATTTCTTTATTTTGTTTTCCTCTTAGTACATTTTTTATCAGTGCTGAAGGACCAAGGTGACTAACAATACAGTTTGACTGATGTAACTTCAGACTTCTCTAATGGAGCTGTCTAGAATTCTAAAATGCTCTCATAGTAAATGAGGAGGTACAGGCCATTTTAAGGAATAATTTGGATGACCATGTGTACAAATCTAATTTATTATGAGATGAGTCATGTGCTAGAAGAGCTCATCTCCTTTTATGCACTCTAAAAGTATTCTAACGGACTTTATTTAGAAACAGAAAATTCTAGAATATCCTGAATTGGAAGGCACACATGAGGTTCACTGTGTCCAACCCCTTATTCCACACAGGACAACTTAAAATTTAAATCATATAGCTAAGAGCATTGCCCAAATGCTTGGGCAGTGACAGTCTTGAAACCATGACTGCTTTCCTGGGGAGTTTGTTCCAGTGCTTGACCACCCTCTCAATGAAGAACATTTTCTTATTATCTAATCTGAACTTCCAGTGATGCAGCTGTAAGCAATTCCCTTGTGTCCTACCACCAGACACCAGAGAGAAGAGATCAGCATCTCCTCCTCTGTTCTTCCTTATGAGGAAGTTGTAGATAGCAGTGATGTCATCCCTCAGTCTCCTTGAAGCTGAACAAACCTAGTATCCTCAGCCACTCCACATAAATCATGCACTCTAGTCCTTTTGCCATCTTTGTTACCCTCATTTGGACACATTCTAATATGTTTATGTCCTTATGTTCATGAGCCCAAAACTGCACATATTACTTGACATGAAGCTGCATCAAAGTTGAGTACAGTTGGACAACACTTTCAACCAGTTAGCTGTACTGTGCCTAATGCCTCCCAGGATACAGATGATCCTTTTGTCTGCAAGGGCATATTGTTGATTTATACTGAGCTTACCACCAACCAAAAAACCCAGATCCATTTCTGCAGGACAGAACTCCGGCCTCTTTCCTCCTAATTTGTACATCCATCCAGGATTACACTCTTAGGTGCAGAATCCAGCATTTACATTTCATATGATTGGTGATTACCCAGCACTCTATAATCTATCAAGATCTCTCTTCACCTTTGAGGAAATCAACAGCTCCTCCTACTTCAGTACTGTGAGTAAACTAACCTCTGTGCACTCAACTCCTTTGTCTGGGTCATTGATAAAATCACTGAAGATAACTGGCCTTAAAATTGATCTCTGGGGAACATCACTAGTGACTGGCCACCAACCAGGTGTCACCCTTTTCCTAGTTGGCTTTCTTAGTACCTGTAGCAAAAAGTTATCTTCAATGTGCTTTGGGAATTTCCTGGACTTGTTCATATCTGCCATATGGTAGTGACAGTTAACATCTAGGAAGTTGAAGTCACTCATAAGGACAAGGGCAACTGATCTAGATATTTCCTTATATTATAATAACAACAACAGCAACAATAACAGTTACAACAACTGCAACAATAATAATAATATAAAAACTGTTATTCATAATAATAGCAATTCCTTATATATTATTGCATCAGTGTCATCATCCTGGATGCATGATCTACATGTACAACAACATGCACTTTATTAGCTTTTCCCCTAATATAAACCCAGAGGCTATCAACCACGTCCTTCCTAACTGCAGGCACTGCACAGTACAACCCTTCCTTTACAGGCATAACTACCCCTCTATCTTGCCTGTGCTATGTAACCCAAAAAGCCTATGATTGTATTTTAGTTGAAGAACTCTTGGTAAATGGAGTAAAGATTTAAGTTATTTCACATAAATCTTATCCTCGATAACTTGAGTGCATATTAATTTTCACTGGAACTTGAAATGTTAACAATTCTACATGCTTTTCAGAAATTCAGTCCTACAACTAACAAATCCTATGTCAATATTTATCTATAGCAAAATTTGGTCTTCATAATAATAGAATTTATTATTTCTTTGCCTGTAAATAAAAGATGAATAAAAGTTCTCCCTAAATAGCAGGGCTAAATAGCCGTTTTGAAAATAGATTAAATTTACAGGCGTCTTTTATATCCTGACAAGTTAAAATAGGACACATTTAAAAGTTACACATTAAACAGATAATTCATTATAATGTAGATGTATTTGCATAAGCGTAATATATCCATATCCATCATATTCATATCGCCATAAATATATGCATCTTGAAGGTACTTTCAGAAACATCTAGTCCATTGTTTATTCAGGAAGAGTAAGTATAATTGGCTTTTGTTTGTTTAACTCACTCTTAAAAATCTCCAGAGAGGGGAATCTCAGAAATTTAATGTTACAGTTATACTTCATGATACTTGTATTTAGAAAATATTTAATCCCCTACCCCATAATGTCTTTATAATCCAAATTAATACGGAAAGCAATTGTGTTACCAGTTTCACAGTAACATTTTATGCATTGTTTGAGTCTTTCTAGATGTTCTTTTAATCTTATAGGTATGTTTGTTTTCTTCATCCTCTACTGAATTAATTTTGTTGCTTTCCTCCAGCCCTCTAATATCTTCCTGAAGAGTTGGTGCCTGAAAGTCAACATAATAAGGTATCTTCCTTCCTGAACATCTTCATGTTTAGAGAAGTTGAGAAGGAAAGGAGAAGAAAGGACTACTTTACTAATTTAAGAATCTATTTTTACATTCTTATAAAACACACTTTATTACAGCTGCAATCTTGCCATCATCAGATAGTCGATTTTTTTTTATTATTATTATTTAACTGCTTACTATTACTATTTTTGACATGCAACAATCTTATTAGTCTGTCTCAAAAAAAGGTTTACCTTTTCTGTTCATAACTACTTTTTAGTCCTTTATAACCTTTATATTTTTCTCTGCAACACTGATGCCTACCATTTTTTCCCCATTTGGTATCTATGTATTGGATTTCTCCTCTCAGGAACTTTACTGAATGTCATCCTATTGATTTGGGGGTAGTTGTCCAAAACCTTGATAAAATTTCAATGTCATCTTTTTTAAGAATGTTTAGCCTCCTCAGTTTTGGAGGCTAAAGTTTCCTAAGTGCAATTTCTATTAATCAGCTAAGTAAATAATTGAAAAGATGAATAGTACAAATCTCACAACAGATAACTACAGGACCTCAATTAAAATGCATTACCAGTTAGATAGTAAACCATGTTTAATCTTTTACATTGAAAATAATTTCCTGTAATAATTACACAGAGGTAAGGTGTTTTCTGTGAAGATAATATCTTCATCAGTAGGGAAGCTGGGTAGAAAAGGAGGATAAAGGAAAGATTTGCTATGAGTTTTGTGACCTAATTTTCTATCCAAATGAAACTGTGTCCTACTGGATCCCATATTTAGAGAAAGATATCAAGTTGACTAGCGGTAGAGAAGGAAGTGGGTATTTCCTGTTTTATTTAAATTGAATGTAGTTTATAAAAGACTGAAATAAATTGAAGTTCTATTCAGAGTTGTCTTTATATCTAGGCATAAACAAGAGCAACTTTTTAAATTTGAGTGCAACATGCATAAGTCCTGCTTACAGAAATCTTGCACATAGAAGTTGTGTCTTGCCTAAGAGTGGCTATTACAATTGTTATATTTCACTGAATTCTCCAATATTGTTATCACTCCCTGAAATTAGTGTTTTAAATCTTGTCTGGGAAAGCCTAATATAATCATGTTCATAGTAGTTACTATAATAAATATGATAATTTATATATTTCCTATCTATCAAGTTAACTCTATCAGTGATCTGATAATTGATGATCTGTGTGTAGAAGGAAATATTCAATTTTATATTTAGGGAAAAAAAATTCTTTCTCCAAAAAGGGATAAAAGTTTGGGCTGGAATTGGTTTCTTTTTGCTGTTCAGACATGACAAATCACAAAACCTTATATGACACATATGAAAGTTAGGATACAAATGCAAAGCACTAAGTGGGCTAAATAAATGGATAGTTCAGTTTCTGAAAGGTAGGAAAGATGTCCTTAACATTAGAGAGAATACGAAGTTTCAATACCCACACTTTCCAAATAAAAGGGGAGAAGTTTTATAATAGTGGATGATTAGATCAGTGTCAGACTGAAATGTAACTAAAATAGCTTTAGGCTATACGATACTGCCAAAAAACAGTCTAACTCACTGCCACCACTGCCATCAAGGAGAAGCTTGCTGTACGTATATGTTTATACACATAACTTTGTTTTCTGATACAACTGTAACATCTTTCAGGGACAATGGGACAGATTTTTAAGGCATTAAGACAGCTATTGCCTGCCTTCCATTGAATGCAATGACTATAAATCTTTAACAAAACAGGCAGTACACTAAAATACAAAGTACATTTTTAATGAAGATGTTTTAAGATTCATTAAATAATGTTTACCTTTATTATCTATCAAGGAAAAGTGGCAGCTTGATAGATCCTAAAAATGTGAGAGGATTTGAAAAGGAAGAAAATGAGCCCTAGTTCATCTCTAGGATCGTCAGTCAGCTCATTTTTGCATCTCCTGGATTATGCTGAAATTTGTTAATGTACTTTTAGTTTAAACAGCATCTAACCATCAGAAGAATATATTAGAGAGCATGAAATTACTCTTTTCTGTTCTTTGCTCTCCAGTCCCAGCTGCAAGCTCAGTTAATAACAGAAGCTCAGTTCATAAATACCAAAATTAAGAGAGTACTGCTAAAGCCCAAACCATATATGGTCAGAGGTGTTTTTTTCTAATGTTGTTTAAAGTTCACTGAGAACAGCTTTGGATTTTTATGCATGTGCTTAACAAATTAGTCTCTTTAATAACATTTTACTCTTAACACCATGTGGGAGGATCTTCGATGAGAGGTGTTACTGCCCATCTTTAGCAAGGATTAAAACACTTATTAGCAGTTTCATTGACAAAAGAACTACATGGCAAAAATAGTGGACATGTTGCATAACAATGGACTTTTGCCTTAACATCAGTACACTCCTGCAGGATTCTTCCCCTCCATTCTAGGATCACTTTAGAACAAGTTCTAGCAGCAGAAAGAAAATTTCACCCTTCAGGAAGAACAGTAAAGACAGTCTTCTCCTGCTGTGCTTGTACTTTAGGTCGCCTTTTTGTTGCTCTTGTCATATCAAGACAGGACACAGTGTTATCAAGTGCAGCTCAAGTGAAGCTCAAAAGTAAACGAAGTCAAGCTATTCACCTGTAAACAACAAATCCTCCATGTTTATATCATCAAAATATGTCTATTATTCTTAATTCCGAAGTCACACTGAAGGCTCTATTTACACCAAATAAAACTCAAATAAATAATAAAGAAATGTATTACAAAGTTCAGTCTTATAATGTCATCTTAATGAACTATTAATTGGTTATGGTCAGTTTAATGAGAATGCATATGGACTGACAATTTATGAGTGGTTCTGCTTATAAAGCAGCACACTAAATTTTACAACCTTTCTAGTGTCTTATGTTACAGCAAGATATAAAATAATGTTTCTCTTTTTGTGAAACAGTTTTACTAGAAAGAGTAATGAAATACTATTCCCTGTCTAGGAACACGAGTTACATAACCTAGTGTGTAAGCATATGTTTTAGCTCTACATTGAAGGTTTCTGGCCTCTTTGTTAATACCAGTTTACTAAAAGTCATGTATTTTAACATCTTTATTGATGACCTGGATGAGGGGATCAAGTAAACCGTTAGTAAATTTGCGGATGACACTAAGCTGGGGGGGAGTGTCAATCTGTTGGAGGGTCGGGAGATGCTGCAGAGGCACCTGGACAGGCTGAGTCGATGGGCTGAGGCCAATAATATAGGGTTCAACAAGGCCAAGTGCAGGGTCCTACACTTTGGCCACAGTAACTCCCTGCAGTGCTACAGAGTGGGGGATGAATGGCTGGTGAGTGGCCTGGCAGAGAGGGACCTGGGAGTACTGGTTGATTACTGGCTGAACATGAGTCAGCAATGTGCCCAGGTGGGCCTGGAAGGCCAATGGGATCTTGGCTTGTATCAGGAATAGTGTGGCCAGCAGGAACAGAGATGTAATTCTCTCCCCATACTTGGCACTGGTGTGGCCTCACCTCAAGTACTGTGTGAAGTTCTGGGCCCCTCACTTCAAGAAGGATATTGAGGTGCTGGAGAGGGTCCAGAGGAGAGTGCCGAGGCTGGTGAAGGGACTGGAGGGAATGTCTTATGAGGAGAGGCTGAGGGAGCTGGGGTTGTTCAGCCTGGAGAAGAGGAGACTCAGGGGGGAATTTATCAGTCTCTACAGCTACCTGAAGTTGTAGTCAGGTGGGGGTCGGGCTCTTCTCCCAGGCAACTAGTGACAGGATGAGAAGGCATGGCCTGCAAGTCATGCCAGGGGAGGTTTAGGTTGGACCTTAGGAAGCACTGCCTCACAGGAAGAGTGTTTTGACACTGGAATGGACTGCCTAGGGAGGTGGTGGAGTCACCATCCCTGGAGGTGTTGAAGGAAAGAGTGGATGTGGCGCTTAGTGACATGGTCTAGAGAGACCTTATTGTGGCCTTTCAGTACTTAGAGAGGCAGAAAAGATGTGGACAGACTTTTGAGCAGGGCCTGTTGTGATAAGACAAGGGGTGATGCTTTTAAACAAAAAGAGGGAGATTTAGACTAGAGAGAACGAAGACATTTTTTACACTGAGGGTTGCAAGACCCTGGCCCAGGTTGCCCAGAAAGGTGGTAGATGCCCCATCCCTGAAACTATTCCAGGTGAGCTTGGCTGGGGCTCTGAGCAACCTGCTCTAGTTGCAGATGTCCCTGCTCCCTGCAGGGGGTTTGGACTAGATGACCTTGAAAGGTCCCCTCCAACCCAAACCATTATGTGATTCTGTGATACTGTTATTTAAACATATACCTTAAACAAGGAAATAAAGCAATATATTTATTTCATATATTTCTGTACTTGTACATCTGAATGTTTTTAAAGATATTTCTATATTTGATATAAGCTAATAAAGTAAATATAGCCAGAGGTTTTAGACTGAGGTATATGTAAGTGTCACAGTATGCAAATTCCACACAATAGTGATGATGTATTTTTCTATATATTGCTGCCACAGGCAAAAAAGCCTATAATTTGGGAATTTTACCTAGTTTAATTTGTTGCCATCCAACACAAATTGTTGATCACTGATTAAGGTATTGAGAAAAAAACAACAAACAACAAAACCCAAACATATACTTCACACACACTTCCACACATCCATGTACATAAACATCTGTCTTCTCTCCCTTGTCTCAATTTTACTTGTTTTCACTATATCTTATGCTTAGTCTGTTCAATTCATCCAGACAGGTGATACCTGGCATAGGACCTTAAGATAGTATGTGTCTCTGCCTTTAATGATTTCTGATGCTCCATTCCTTTGTGTCCCTGCCTGACCTGGGCCACCTATGGCCACAGTCCCTCAGAGGTGTCCATGCCCCAGTATGGGTTGCCCATGGGCTGCAGTCCCTCAGGAGTGTCCCCACCCTGGCACAGGTTTCCCACAGACCCCAGTGCCTTTGGGACTTCATGGAGTGCTACCCCAGAGCATTTCTCTCCATCCCCTAACAGCTGCCGGTGTCTTTGTTGAATATGTTTGAGCAGGGGCCCTCATTGCTTCTCTGGTTGGATCAAGTTCAATGCTGTATACTTAAGTTTTGATGAAAAATCAATATTTTCCACTGTCGCTTTCCTTTGTCTCAGGGCAACCTGGACCTCATTTCA
Source organism: Ceryle rudis (assembly GCA_033439905.1). Lineage (NCBI taxonomy): Eukaryota > Metazoa > Chordata > Aves > Coraciiformes > Cerylidae > Ceryle > Ceryle rudis. The sequence continues at coordinate 56,616 of JAAGNO010004702.1, read as the reverse complement.
ACAGGCATACTGCAACTCATGATCTTTCCCCTACAGGTCACCACTGCAGCCTACCCCTACTTACAAACAGACTCCACTCTTTGCCCCCATGAAATACATATTTAAGACTAAGTTATGAAGGTTAATGAAATAATTGAATGCGTATGCATCTCAACTGTTAACAAACAGGGGCTCAGAATAATTTTTGTCATTCTTAACATAATTATTTTAACGTGAATTTTCTTTAGAAAAAATAATTTAATCTTTGTTTTTCTGCCTGTGACAGTACTTCAGTTATTTTTGACTCATTTGTAGAAATAAATATATAATCAAATGTTTACCGGAGTGGGACTTCATGCTTCTTTTTTCTCCTTTCTATATTTTTATCTCACTGTTTTGCACTAAATAAATGAAACATACAAATGAACAAACAAAAAAGCCCAAGAAATTAGATACAAAATATATCAGTCATTTTAATATTTTAATTTAATTCCATGATTTTGAAAACATTCTATTTATACAATATTGGTTTATAACCAGAAATTCTCTTACAGTTTTTTAACTAAGGTTCATGATTTAGATTCTTAAGAAAGAATTCTGAAGTGTACTTTGCATTATTTCTGGATTCTTTCCTGAGGTTAAGATTTGCAGGGGTTTATTGTTTGCTTTCACCTCAACATTTTAGTTAATTACTTTTATTTGAAATTAATTTAACCTTGAATGTTTAGAATGCAATCATTTCATTAGTTTTGTTTTCATGATTAGCTGCTCTTAATTCTGTGGAAAGGTACAGATTTATGGGTAAAATAGGAAACAAGAATATGAAGGGGCAAAATACCTTCTATTTTATCTATCCCTAGAAAGAATGAAAATTAGACATAAAACAAATGTAAAGAAAAAAGCCAGGGTTTTAGACCCCGTGCTAATAATTTCATGATCAACCTTCGTTTTAGCTAGTGAAAAGAGATATATTGGTAGATCAGAAAGCCTCAGAAATGCTGTATTTTACCCATGCTATGTAGTCTTTTCAAGATCATTTATATAATTGGCTGTTGTTAGGTAAGCAAATTATAACATCAGTTTGGGATTGAATAGTCTAGACTGAATATTGCTAGTAACCTGGCTAGTTACCATTATTGTAGCCATGCCCATTACTGTATGCAGGAAAGCTCTAATGTGTTTCAAATTTCTGCTGTTTCTTTTCTTAGAACTGTGTGTATTATACTTCAGTATCTTTCAAAATAAATCTTGTTGACCTCTAGACACCTAAGTAAACCACAGAAAATTAACATGATCTTCCAGCTTTCCAAAACACAGCAGGTAACCATCTTCACAAATTGAATCCCCAGTGCTGAGTAAAGCATTGACATATACTATAAAGACATTTAGTTTGGGAGTCACAAAGTCAGTGTATTCAGTACACTTGGAATACTGTATTATGCATGACTTCAAGTCTTTACCTGGCAGCTTAAGTTCAGGATAGGTTTAGACTGGACATAAAGGAAAATTTTTTCACAGAAAGAGCAGTCAGACACTGGAATAGGCTGCCCAGGGAGGTGGTTGAGTCACCATCCCTGGATGTGTTTAAGGGTTGTTCAGATGTGATGTTGGGGGACATGGTTTAGGGGTGAACTTTGTAAAGCAGGGTTAATGGTTGGACTTCATGGTGCCAAGGTTCTTTCCCAACCTTAATGTTTCTATGATTCTATGATAAAGAACTTTGTGTAGCTGGAATTCAGAGTGTAAATGATCTTACTTCCATTCAGTAATTTTTGGTATTAAAACACAGAAGAGACAACCTACGTGTGTAATAAATAAAATATCTGCCCAAAAATGGATGATGAGACCTCAGTTTTAAGTTCACCTCCCTGAGGAGATATGCATCTTTACTACCCCAACTGTAAACTTTGGGTATCCTGTATGGGTTTGTTTTCCTACAGCAGTTTGGCCAGTGTATATTTAAGACTACAAGATGTGTAGGTCAGAAAGACAGCACTGTTATGCTTGAAATGCTCTTATGAGCCAAAGGGAGCATAATATATATATGCAGCTAAAAAATTGTTAGGCTGTGTTTTTATCAGTCCTAAATTCCAAATTATGGTGGGGTGGTTTTGTTTTGGTTTTGTTTCGTTTTGTTTTCTGGGATAACCAAATTAATAAGTTTCAGTTGTTGCTTTTCTAATACCTACCTATCTTCTTTGGCATTGTTTCCCTTACAAAGTAAACTTGGGTTCTAAGAGACTATTTCAGCCTTCCTAAGGAGAAATGTGGGATGGGAGTTTCCAGTGAGTCACCTGCTGAGTGCAACATTCACAGTTAGATTCCACATCCATCCTGAGACCTTGTGCTGGTTCTAGGGCTGGGCATCACTGACAGCCTCATGGCAGAGCAGCAGCAAGTAGGAGCAGGGATACAGTACACATGAGAAAGCTGAGCTTATTGGCTAGGATTTTTGAAAGGAACAGAGGATCTGCTATTCATTCTTTTTTTTTCTTCCAGGTCATTTTTTACATTTCATATCAAGCTGGATGAAAACAAAAATCAGACACTAGAAACTGTGTAAACTGGAATTATAGTCATGAATTACAACTCTTAAGGGAATTCCTTGTCAACTACGTTACATCAGGCTTTTTCTTGCCTGGGAATTTTATATATTGACCCAATTTAAAATAAAGAAGCAAGAGATGTTTCCTAACATTTAAGAAACTTTTGTCCACCAGAGCAGAGAAGAGGCAAAATTACCTCTCTCAATCTGCTGGATGTTGTGGGGACCGTGTCAAAGGCCTTGCAGAAGTCCAGATAGATCACATCCTCAACTCTTCCCTTGTCCACTGACGTAGTCACATCATTGTAGAGAGCCACTAGGTTGGTCAGGCAGGACTCGCCTTCAGTGAAGCCATGCTGGCTGTCTCAGATCACCTGCCTGTCCTCCATGTGCCTTATCAGAACTTCTAGGATCTTCCCAGGCACAGAGATGAGGCTGACAAGTTGGTAGTTTCCCAGGATCCTCCTTTCTACACTTTTTAAAAATGGGTGTACTGTGTCCCTTCCTCCAGTCATAAGGGACTTCACCTGACTGACAGGACTATATCGTGGAGAGTGGCCTGGCAACTACATCAGCCAAACCCCTCAGGACTCTGGGACACATCTCAGAATCACAGAATTGCTCAGGTTAGAAAAGACCATCAAGATCATTGAGTTCAACCTCAACCTAACCCTACTACCCTAACTCTAACAACCCACTGCTAAACCACATTCCTGAGCACCACATCCAAACTATTTTTTAACACATTCAGGGATGGTGACTCAACCACTTCCCTGGGGATCCTGTTCCAGTGCTTAACAACCCTTTCTGTAAAGAAGTTTTTCCTGATTTCCAACCTAAACCTTCCTTGGTTCAACTTGAGGACATTTCCCCTTGTTCTGTCACCTGTCACCAGTGAGAAGAGACCAACCCTGCTCTTGCTACAGCCTCCTTTCAGGTATTTGTAGAGAGCAATAAAGTCTCCCCTCAGCCTCTTATTCCCGTCTAAACAGCCCCAGCTTCCTCAGTCGCTCCTCAGAGGTTATGTTTTCCAAACCCTTTACCAGATTTGTAGCCCTCCTTTGGACCTGCTCCAGCACCTCAATGTCCTTTTTGTATTGAGGTACACAAAAGAGAACACAGTACTCGAGGTGGGGCCTCACCAGTGCCGAGTACAGGGGCAGGATTACTTCCCTAGTCCTGCTGGTCACACAATTTCTGATACAAG
>JAAGNO010004702.1:0-48369 GCA_033439905.1 Ceryle rudis | reverse complement strand
TTTTATGAAGAATATAATAGGGACATGTGGAGGCAACATTACAAAAGCAAATTGCCTTTTAAGTATGGAGAGCAAAGCTTTAGGAAAGGGAAAGACAGGAAAAAGATTTTTTGTAATTACTAATTTACATATATAGAAACTTCTTTCCTAGCAAATGGTTGTATGTGTTCCATTTTAAAAACAAAAATATAGTGCTGTTTCCTTGGTTGCTGTGGTGCCAGAGATTCCATTCAGTTAAAAGACATTACTTTTTCATTAGAAGTTGATAATGGTTTCAGAAGTAATTATCAGTGTCACATATAGTATATGAGCAATAGAAGTAAAATAAGGTAATTGAGGAGAAATATAACAGAATACATACAAACCATCGATATTGTTTTTTGAACAGTTTTTCGCCGTATTTATGGATTCCATCTTCTGTATATCACCACTACTCACAAATGTGTCTACATAGAATGCAGTGGATTGGAAAGAAGACTCCAGGCTAAAACACTTGCTGTAGTTAGTTCATGCTGGAATGCTAACTCTAGGGAGCTCTTCCACTGCTTTTTCACTGAGCTCCAGTGTCCTTGATACATCAGATCTTTCCTGACTTATAGAAATATCAGATAGTCAAAGTAATTCTGTGAGGCAACTTTCAATGATGTCTGCAAAGGCACTTAGAGGTGCCTGATTCCTCATCCTAGGAGAGCCTTGAAACCCAGAGCACTCAAGCAGTATTAATGTGACCAATCTTTCTAAGAGCAAGAAATTCTACTCTAGAAATTCCAGGCAATATTTAGTCTCTGTCATTTTCAAATCAAGTAAAATTCAATAGTTTTTCACTGTAACTACCACTGTTAATATTAGTAATGTCAAATTAGTAGATCTATCTATTCCATCTTATTATATCTAATCACTAAAGCGATTTTGAAAGCAAATACCTTAAAACTGATATAAAAGAATCTGCATCTGTGTTTATGTTTTTCATCAATGTTCTTCACATTTAGTTTTAGATGCAACTATTTTTTCATCCAGTTTGGCAGCTCCAGCCCTGAGAGGCTGCAGCTGAGCTCTCAGAATATATTTCAAGACCATGCAGTTGAATATCCACAGTTCAAACTGACTTCACATTTTAAAATATCTGTATTAAACAGGGGCTTTTACCTTTTGGAGGAATAATAGAATAATATTTTTTTTCCTGGTACAATTTATTTAATTATTATTCAAATCAACTCACATAAACTAGTGTGGAAACATCTTAGTACTTACCATGTTCTCAGGCTAAAGAAAGTGAATCAAAGAATCGTAGAATCATAGAAAGGTGGGTTGGAAGGGACCTTTTATACCTCATCTTAAATCTCCTTGAAGACTAAAAGTGTTACTGATGTACAAATTTTTTTTATTCAAATGAACTTTTTTCAATTTTCACTTTAATGCTTACACTTTGGAAAACTTCATCCCATGTGTAAACTGTCCCATAAATCTACTTATCATCTTAATCAATATAATCACATTATGGCATTAATTTTAATATGTTGTCAGTGTAAAGCTTTATTATCATTTTCATTTCACCATAATGAACTGTAGGCAGAATTTGTTTTACAGTCTCTCTAAATCACCTTTAGAAATACTTTTTTTCAGATTAAATTAGAAATATATTGCACTACTAAATGAAGTAGTTTCCTTCTACAAATCATTTAAAATGGTGCCAGGAGTGATATACAACACTAAAATAACTAAGATTTTACAGGCATCTTCTGACATTAGCACTAACTTGTGAACTTAATAAACTCCCAGACGATGTTGCTTTGTGTTTTGTACCATCATAGAGCATTCACAATTGAGGCTACGTAAACAATTTGTTCTAGATATAATTTCGTAATTTTTTCACCAGTGATATTATGTTTAATAGAAATGAAATTTTAGCTAAAGATTATATTTTGTCCTAATACTGTATGTTACCTATTTCTCTTCTGTGGTTTAAAATATCTGTCAGGCATCATTTTATTTTACCCGCTGCTCACATTCTTTCCAGTAATTTTCACTAACACTACCTTTTAATAATTCAGAAATTCACATATTCACATATATGTATATTTATATTTATTCACAGTCTTCTCTGTAGTTATGTCTTAAGTATAGGTAGATAGTATTTATTTATTTTTTATTAATAGAGAAAAAAACAAAATGAAGAGACATGTAATGACCAAAACAGAACATTTAGAAAACTTGAGTTTATAGGTGTATTGATTCATACAATTCACTAGTCACTGTCTAGGCATTTTTAAAAGTTTGTTTGGTTTTTCTTTTAAATTTGTTCAAAAATATAAGATAGATAAAAGTGTGAATATTGTTTTACACAGTAATAATTTTGTAAGTATATGTGTGTGAATACACTCAAAGGCAGGAAAGGGCAGAGTTTATTTAGACATATTCGTTTCATTCTAAGCAAGTTACTCTGAGTTGTGTCCTTTCAGGTTTTTAATATCTCCAAGAAGTAAGACTCCTCTCTGGGCAACCTGTGGCTGTGCTTAGTCACCCTCAGTAAAATAATGTTTCCTGATATTCAAAGGGAGCCTCCTGTGTTTCAGCTGTGCCCACTGCCTCTGGCTGTGTCACTGGACACCGCTGAAAAGAGTCTGGATCCATCCTCTTTGAATCCTCCCGTCAGTTATACATTGATGAGGTCCTCCCAGAGCCTTCTCTTCTCCAGGCTGAACAGTCATGCTCCCTCAGTCTCTCTTCGTAAGACAGATGATCTTCATGAACCTTAGCTGGACTCACATGATGTACATGGCTCTCCAGGGAGCCCAGAAACACACAGTACTGCAGATGTAGCCTCATCAGAGTTGAGTAGAGCTGTTGTACTTTTTTAAGGGAGTTTGGACTTGAATTTGAAACTTACATCTTTGGATACTTTACTTTCATCAACACAGTCTTCACAGAGCAGTGAACTGTGTAAAACCTATGAAAAAGAGACAACAGTGGGTATATGGAAGCCTGTGTGAAAAATGAAACCATAAGAAAACACTTCAATGAAAAAGCATTTTTATCTAGAGTGACAAGACTGCATGACATATGATCTTGTAAAATATCCTTCCTTTATGACTTTTATGATGGTCTGGAAAACAACATAAGAGAAACCATAAAATTACCACAGGAGTTTTAATTTTTCAGAATGAAGTACTACTTAAGCATGGTAAGCACTGAAATGATCTTAATATGTATTCTGTTCTATAAAGCATGATGATTTTTAAAACAGATGATTAACATCTGTGATGTACCTTCTGTCATTTTAGTACATTTACACACACTTGTACACATTTAGTGAAATATTTAGGCAGCTGAAAATCTAACTTTTAAGTGTCAGGCTTCTGGGACCTTATTCATTTGCCAGGCAAAGTAAAATAATGCTATCTGACATGCCTTAAGGCATTCAGGACATTCACATGAACCATTCACAAATGGGACACAGGACCAAGAAGAAAGCTGGAGGGCAGATGATATAGCTGACAGCACCTCAGCAAGTACTAGATGTCCATGCTTAGTCAACTGAATCCTGTTCTGGGATGTGATGAATTTTACCTTGTATAGTGTTGGATGCTGACTCCTATGCAGGTCTAGGACCTGGGAAACATGAATTTAAGGAAATGAGGTGCATACAAAGCTCATGTATCTCCAGGGTAAACAACGGATATGCAGGAGTTGCATTATTACTTCATGGCTTTAGATTCAGACACCTCATTTCAACCAAAAGCTTACTTGGCACTCTAGAGATTATTTATTTGCTTATGGAACCAGTCACTATTCTTCCACCAGCTTAGGTACCAAAGGTTTAGGAGCAGTTGAGCTTTGAAATGAAATAAACCCACAAATACCCCAAGCTACATATCATGTTGTTTTCAGATATTTTCAGTACGTTTGTCTAACTTCATGACTAGTCAGGTTTTTTTCCCAGGAAGTAGTTATGGTCACTAGTGTGATTTACTTGGCTACTTGATAACATTTGCATGGTTGTTACTATCAGTGGTATTCATGAGAATCATAAACCATTAGACTGCACATACACATGTTTTTGTAAGGCAAATGAAATGTCCTTATTGTGTTTATGTAGCAATGTTTTGGTATCAGGAAGGGATGGCTTTTGTAAGAAGACATCTGTAGAGGAATTCCTTGTTGATCAAGGACACGCGGTGGCCCTTGAAGGATTGGACAACCCTGACTTAAGACTTGTAGGGTAGAAAACAATGGTATGAGATATTGAGCATGAGAAAACACGGAATTTGAATAGAATGGGTTAACCGCAAAGGAGGTGTGCACTTAGTATGTAGCCAGTTATAGTTAACCAATCCGCATAAGGCTTGGCACATGTGGCACATAGTTGCTAACCAATAGAAAACTTTAGATGTGCACATGGACAGCCTGTCAGACTATATAATCACGCACTTGTGAAGCAATAAAGGAGAATGATATGTAGCTATATTGGTGTGATTGTCGTTACTCGGCCGGCTTCCCGTGGGGACCCTCTTCAGACATTAGGAGCTTTCTCCACATCAGTCAGAGATAGTTCCAGCTGGCTCCAAGATGGACACACCACTGTCAGAGATGAGCCAACCAGTGATGCTGTTAGTGCCTTTATGATAACATATTTAACAACAAAAGTAAGAAAACGTGAAAGAAACAACTCTGCAGACACCAAAGTCAGTGAAGAAGGTGGGGAAGGAGGTGCTCCAGGTGCTGGAGCAAAGTGTCCCCTGCAGCCCATGAAGGACCAAGGTCAAACAGATAACCACCCTTCAGCCTGTGGAGTAACCCACACCACAGCAGGTGGATATGCCTGAAGAAAACTGTAGCTTGTGAAAAGCCTACTCTGGAGTCATTTCCTGGCAGGAGCTGTGGCCCATGAAGATGAGCCCATGTAGGAGCAGATTTTCTGGCAGGACCTGTGGCCTGTGGGTGACCCACACTGGAGAAGTCTGTTCCTGAAGGACAGCAGGTAGCTGTGATAAGGTTCACATTTTCTGAATTAACAAATAAAAGGTCATATCTAGGAAAGCTAGTAAAATATTTAAATATTTCATAGTTCCTCTCAGTGTGTCATAGTTTGAAGCCTACCTAAAAGCACTGCTCAGATAAGTGAAACCCTGACTGCATCTTTGCAGCTTTAACTCAGTAGATGCTTCCAGTAAGTGCTGGGAAAATAAAGAAGGACAGATAATTGTTAAGGAGGAATCTTACCAAAAGCTCTTTTAACAGCTTGGGAAATTGGAAAGTGATAGTAGCACAGATAGCAATAGCTAAGTGCCTTTAGATGTGAAGAAAGTCTAACGGGTTGGCTGGGGGGGACACATGACCAAAACGGTCAGCTAAATTAGAAAACAATTAAGGTGTGAAGAAAATAGTTCCTTGATGGGAAAACATGCACAGACACCCCAGAACTGTGAAGCAAGATGAACCTAAAGAGGAACTACTATGCATGGAAGTTGGCCTTCCAGCGGATACAATGACTGGTCAGACGTCAGTGTCTGGCCTGGGTCTCCAGGCTAGTTTAAACTGAACCAGAGGTCCTAGGGCCCAATTTATTGTGAGTGTGAAGAGTGTGCTTGTCATAGGAAGGAAACCTTAGAATAGGAATCACTGTCCATCCACTATACTAGCCCCACAAGAAGTGAATTCTGGATTTTATCTTACCAAGTTATGTGCTTCTGTTCAGAGTGGTCTTGCACCCCGAATTCATCCATGACACAGTACTCTGTTTTTCTTTGTACTTAGGGTAGTCTGAACATGCCTTCAGAACCTCAAAGTGTTTCTCAATGGTTCTTCCTTCTTTTTATGCAGTATCTGTATTAGTCAGAACCTTTCAGTGAGCCTGACCTGACTGTGTGTGGACATTTATGGTACAATAGAGTTATTCCCCTGTGCTCCTGTTACAATCAGTGGAATCACTAGGTCACAGTTTGTCTCATTCTGAAGTATATATAGGCCAGAAAAAAAAACAGTATTTTTTTTTTTCAATAAGAACATTACAGCCATATTAGGGGAGTGGGCTTTGTTGGGGTTTTGTTTATTTTTAACTGTATTATGAGAAAAATATGAATGAAGCAATATGTAAGCAAAACCAAATAATAATAGTTATTTGGGGAATCTGAGTGACTCAATTCTATATTTAATTTCAATTCAAAAAACAGGAATGTGATTTTTTTTTATAGTGAACTCTCTAAACATCATAAAAATACATACTTTAACACCAAGAATTATTTCTGTATTTTTATAGCTATAAATCAGATCACAAAACAGCAACATCAAAATCTTCAATCCTGTGCCTCACTTTAGCAGAAAACCTTTTTTCCAAGCAACCTTTAAATTGTTCACACATTCGTAACAATGTCAGGAGGAACAAGACAGACATGACTTCTCACCTATTTTAAGAATGACAAATTGCAACATTTAGAAGTAAAACATTCCCTTCATGTATTGTTTGGTTTTTTTCAATAACCAAAACTCAACATTACCTGATATTCTTATATCGAAGTCCAGTATAGACTCACTTAATGCATATTGTAACTCCAAGAAGTATGATGAAATACCTCATCTAGATACCATATAATGCATTCAATCTAAAAAAATATATATTTTAGATGCGGATTTCTTTGTACAGTGACATTTTTCACTGAAGACATGATACAAAACACACTGAAAGAAATAGGAAGTCTTGTTACTTATTAAAATAAGCTTTGGATAATTCCTTCAGTTTGAAGAATAAAAACTCAAGCCCAAAAGAAAGTAATATTTCTGAAACAGGATGAATTTTGTTTGTTTGTTTTTGTAATATCAACATACTGCTGCCATCCACTCAGAGATAATAAACTAGTTCGCTTATCCAGTGAAACTACCTCTTCAGCACCTCTGTCTACTTTAAGACAGCCATAGAAAGAAGGAAATTTATTTAGATAGAACTTTCTTGGCTGTTATTCAAAAATTAATTTGATTATATTCTGTCTTTTACAGATTTAATACAGATTGTTATTCTTGGAATTTTACAATAGGAACAAATGTTGAGCCTGAGTATTGTAGGAATAGAGATATCTACAGAGCAACTATGGCGTGGGAACATTGGATCATTAGTAGCAAGTTACTGTAAAGAATGCAAAAATTTCTGCGCACATTTTCTAGCCGCGGAATAGGTATCATAGTTCAAGGCAATGAATGGACTATGATCATTGTGAGTAAGTGGATCATTAGCCAGAGTTCATGTTTCTGCTTTTTCTGCTATTGACTTGCTCTTTTAAGGATGCTTTCAAAAGCAAGACTACCTTAAATTTTGGGAGACCTAAAGCACTGAACGTGAACTTGTGTAGATTATTGGCTACATAAAATCACAGTAGAATCTTTTTTAATTAAATATCTGTATAGTTACCATGTATATAAACTACTGCAAAATAACTATGCAGGCAATGCATGGTATTAATCTTCTTAGGTCATTAGCCAACAAAGGATATCCTGTTAAAAAATCTCCATTTTGCTGCCACCAAAAAAAAAAAAAAAAAAAACAAACAAGGAAGAAATATGACCTTGTGCTTCTTTGTGTGCTCATAGTTCACTTAGGTGGATGTTAAATATTTGAACTGAATGGCCTATTTAAAGATATTAAGTCTTGTATCTTCGTCAAAACAAACTCAAAAGGCTCCAGAAGTACGTAAAACCTTCACAGTGGCAGTCTGTATGACTGGCCCATTACAACACCATCAGTGAAGCAAATCACAATGAGATTTACTGTCCTAAATTGCTTATTCCTGAAGCTTTAGTGAGAGACAGTCTTTTAAAGCAGAAGTTTAAGTCTGCTTCACACATAGAAGCTGTGCATTATCTCATATCTCATGTTTTAGAGTACCATCAAGATTTCTATTTTACTAAACTTTAGGCTGTCAATGTCATGTCAATAAGATATGTTTAAGTAGACAAATTCAGTGAAGTAATATCAGTTCTGTTTCTACAATATAATAGCAGGAAAGGATAAGTGGAGTTTTAGTGTTCTAGTCATCAGTTATATCTCCCTTGTTAATACTCCTGAATTCTGGGGGGTTTCTTGCTTGTTGTTTTGTTTCTGGCTTGGTTTTTTTTGTTGTTGTTTTTGTTGTTTGTTTGGTTTGGTGTTGTTTGGTTTTTTTGCTTGTTTGTTTTGGTTTTGTATTTTGTTTTTGTTTGTTTGTTTCTTGCCATTTTTTGGGACTACTAGGAGTCCCAAAGTAGAAATGTAAGTTTGGGTTTGCACTTTCTTCTTCTCCCTTCCCCACACCCTGCTTTTCCCCCATTCAAACCATCAAAAGGTTTTATATAGTAAAAATAAGAGTAAATCCAGGAAGTCATCATTTGGAGCTTTTTCTGGAATGGAAGCATAGTAATGCAAGAAAACATCAAGCTATTTTGTGAAAAAGCTATTTGACAAAATAAGCCATTTTTATGATAATAGATCACCTGCGAACTGGTAGAGATTTCTACAAATGTTATTATTTAGCTGTGAATCATTCCCATGGAAAAAATGAAATGAAATGCAGCCTGTGAGTGTTCTTAGACTTCTGTGGTTATTCTCTATTGGCATTTTTCATTTCAGTGCAGGACAGCTCACCTAGGTGACACATAATATTTTTTTCTGATTACATAGCTGAAACTCGTATAAATGGGAAAATAAGCAAATGAATGATGAGTTAGAAATGAAAACAGAATGCAGCTGTCTACATGAAAAAAATAATACATTTAATGAGAAAATTAATTCCCCAAATATTTGTGAAAACGGTGTTTAGGTAGGATTAGTCAGAAAATGAGCAATAAATTGTACAAAAATATCTAAGTGGAATTTGAACATATTTGTCTAAAGGTGACTTCTGTATTATTCAGACAGTTCTAATCCTTAATACTTAGAATACATCAAAAATGTTTGGTTTTTTTTTTTTTCTGCATTGATTCTGAACAGTAGGTAGGAGAATACAGTTCTCTTTATGAACTAGAATACAGCGAGTATACTCATTTCACAGTGACAAATAAGGCAGTTGTAGCACAAATAGCTGCTAGCTATTTTTTGGAAAGCACTGTTTTGTTAGATGGCTATGAAGGAACCACTACAAACAAGCTGTTATACTTTTACTAAGTTGCCAGCTATACTTTTTATGAGCCTGGATTGCTCTTTACAAGTGTAATAAAAGCAGACTAGCATTCATGTGTGTCTTTGATTGTGTTCAGTGAAGGCAATGTAATACTGCAAACATAACAAGGTCTGCAGGAGTTCCCTTTGTACAACTGAGTGGCTGTGTTCTTTTTAATCATTATTTCCTCTCATTATAACTTTAAATAAATAAAAATCCCACAGAAATAGTAAATACATGTATGTTTGATATTATATTTATTTTACACAACATAATACAAATAACCTCACAAACTACTGAGTAACTGAGGGGTTTTTTTGTTGATGATGTTTTAACTTCACCACTTGAAAAGTAATGCATATTGCTATCAAAAAAATATTTCTCAGGAAAATTTGGCAGTGACCCTATTTCATTTTATGAGGACGTTTTTTCTCCCTCATTATCTCAGTCAAGGAAAGGAAAATCGAGCTTTTACACCTTAAAATTGTTTTACTAATACAGTCTTGTACTTCAGATTTGGCCCTGGAGCAAGCTGCTTCAGAGCTTTAAATTAAAGCACTGGTGTGTGAGGCCTCAGAATCTTATTGCCAAGTGGGCTCTGTTGAGCTCACTCTTTCTTCCTTCAAATCCCAAATTCCCCCTTAGCTACCCAACAAGAAAGAAGACATACTACATTATTGATGTCAGGCTAAATAAATTCATATTGCTTCTAATTACAGGAGTTGTTTGCAATGGAAAATAATATTCACAACAAAGTCATAATTGTGAATGCCTGATTCCAATTTATACTATTTTTCCAATCATATTTGAGGTGAATCTAATTACTGACTGCAAAAGCTCCTTTAAGGAGAAAGATTCCACCTGGTAGTAGATATTTTGCCAAGATATCCCATGCCTGTATTCTGAATTTTCATTGACTCTAGGAGGAGTCAGTAAGGCAGAAAGGCTTCTAGCTTTATTGACTCTTTTAGATGACATGAATTAAATGAGATGAATGCCGCACTGGTAGTTCACACACTACCAAGTCTTCATGAGTCTGAATGATTTTGTATTATAAATAAGCAGGTAAAAGATAAAATGAATTTTCAGCAGATTGATACTACTGATGCAATTTAAAATTTGTATCTGTATAGTTTTATTTTTGCCTGTTTCCTATGAAATGCTCTCATCACCCATCAAGTCTAATAGATATTCAGTCATACAAAGCACTTCAGAGATGTTGCAAAGATTGACCTCTCTTTAAACCTCCTGGTAAAATATCCAAACTTCTTAAAACTTAATGGTATGCATTTAAAATTACAGGCTTTATTCTATTAACTGTGCGTTGCTGAAGAATATGAGATGTGGATGTGAGATTGAAGTGGGTACAATATATCACTTTGGTTATTGCAATAGTCAAGGAAAATGTAGAAGAAACACAACTACATGGCCATCTTGGCACAACAAAGGTATGTTGAAAAAGGTGTTATTTAAATTTCGTGAGATTAGCATAGCTGGATCAATAGAGTCTGAGAGAACTGTATTCGGACTTGGAGAGTAACTAAAATTTTCACTTTTATGTAGGCTACATCATTATTTTTTTATTACCTATGAATTCAAAGAGGCAAACAGATAATTCTTCATACTTTATAATATTTTGTTCAATTTTTATTGCTCTCTCCTACATTGTCTTTAATCTGCTTTCATCTTAGACCTTGACATAGTATCTCCAGAAAGTGGCTTACTAGCTAACTGTGAGAATCTCATGCATTCTTACATATACATAATATTTATGACTCTGAAGAAGATACTGATTCAATTTATGACAAATGTATGTTAAAAAATAATAATTATAATTCAAAATGTAATGTGTTGTGATTATTGGAATAATTGGTTATTGGAATAATAATGTTACTGGAAGATTTTCATAGAACATCTGTATTTTGGAAGTGAAAATTTTAAGCAAGAGAATTTGAGCATATTTGTTTTCAAAATATATTTAAACAGTTTCATGCTATGCAAACCCCTAATTGCTAGGATTTGTTGATATTTTAATAGCATTAATGACTAAATATATTAGAATGCTAGATAGAACAAAGTTGTGAAAAATGTATTTGGTTTGGAGATGGTAGCACAGATCTTAGCTTGTAACTCCTATTAAATAAAGAAAATTTCAATACATATGTGAATTAAGTTATTTTTTTTATATACAAAATATTGATTTATTTGAATACACAGGGATCTATTTCTGGAAAATTAAGTCTTCATAAAAATGAAGTAAATATCTTTGAAATTATTATTTTTCTTCCCAAGTTGTTAATTTATTATAATAATACTTCTTTGCCAATTAAGTTTACTTTTGGAAATTGCTGGTATTTAAATGTCCATATTGTTACTGAGAGATAAAAGTTAAAAATAACCTACTCAAGGCCGTAGAGTTCCCAAAGAGTGCTCTCATAAGGCCACAGTAAGATGTGTCTAGACCATGTTCAAAAAGACTCAAACACAGCCAACTAAATAAACAAAGAAACAAACATATTATAAAAAAATAACCCCCCAAAATTTCTTATATTAAAACAATAAAAAATGATGCATAGAAAATAATTTCTACATTGTCTGTTAAAATGTATCTAGGTAATAGTTACAAACTGTGTATTTGTAAAGGTTACTTTTTCATTGTTCACTTCTCAGAGACATAATTTTCTACCTCAATTCTCCATTAATTTATTATGCAGACCTCTTCCACTCTAATACATACCCATAGCCACAGTCACACACATGCTCATTTCAATGTTGAAAAATCTTTAATAAAGCCCCCTTTTTTGCACAGACTACAGCATATTTTTCCTCAGTTTTCACATTAGAAGCATGTACCACAAACTGCTTCAACAGTGATTTTTAATATCCCATATTTATACTAATTCATTTTATGTGGTATCTCTATTGCTTATGGGAAGCATATGCTTTCTAAGATACAATTTTAAGATAAAACATTTTACCAAACTATTTTCAGTTGTTTCTACTTATTCACGTTCACAGGTATATTTCAGAAGTTTCCACTAACTTTCAAAGGCATGCATATAGTTAGCTTTACAATGTCCTTCACTGTAGTGGGTCACTTCATTTATCATTGCTCTAACAGTCTCTACATTCAAATTAGTAAACAAGGCTTGTAAGCCTGCTGGTGGCAAAGATATCTGATTACATGAAAAGCATTTATTAGAGCTGTTCATATTGTATCTACACTAATATTACATTAGTTTAGAATTATTTTAGAGGCCTGTTGCTTTGCCAGTTGGGTGGAACAACAGGAAGGTGTTGAGTCTGCAGTCAGCAAAAATGCAGGCTATCTTTTCAATCTATATGTAGTATTAATGTTAATTAAAAGACAATGTATTTTTTTCATTGCTAGAATTTTCATAAACCGTGGTCTTTTTCTTTGGTTGTATGATGTATTTTGAAATACTATATTAATGCTATGAAATCAACTACTTTAATCTGGTTTTGTTTCCTATATTTCTTTTAAAATATTTATAACTGCTACTTGTGATATTTGCACTTTACAAGGTTATTTATTTATGTTCTACACATTTGACAATGTCATGAAGAAAACCACCTAAATTAGCTTAGTAATCTCTCAGATGAAAAAGAAACAAACCCATTTGCCAGTTTTCCTCCAAAGGAATATAAACTTTGTGCCTTTGAAGCAATGTCAGGACAGTTGATGTCCTCCTCCTTTATTATAGTTGGTACTGTTATGTAATTTTTCAAAATTAAAGGTAGATATCCTTAAGGCCAGTAGGAAAACAGAAAGGTAACTATTGGCTTTTTCATATACACTGACAATGACCATTAGGAACATCAGTTTTCCTAGACCATTCACTGATACAGTTAAAATCAGAAGAAATACCATTAGTAATGATTTTACTGATTTTTAACTGCTTTGTACAGAACAGTAAACCAGATCAGATTCAAAGACAAAAAAAGCCCTTAAGATTATGTTCTTAGAGAGTGATTCAACACACTGAAGTAGAGACTTAGGGCTCAGTTGTCTTAAACATGTCCATGTGGCACCATTTGAGATGCTACAAAATATTCAAGAAACTGCGGGGCAGAGGCAAATAAGAAAGATGGCGTATGGGAAACCTACCCTTCTAGTGAGACAGCTGGAGGCCAGGCAGGATGACCTACAATGTCCCAATTGATACTAAAAAAACTAAAAATATGTCTTGACAAATATGCTGGGTCCCCTATTAGCTACAATGGAAGCTTAGATATCTTGCTCATTAGTAGGGTCCTACAGTAGAGACCTGATTTGAGCCATCTTCATCTTGAGGTGAGTCCCTCCTGAGACTCAGTTTCATAGTACTATTTAACTCTTCAGTTTTGTCATGGCAGAACTGTCTTCTAACTCTTCTCCTCTCCTGCAATGATAGCTATATGTCATCTTGTTAGCCATATTCTTAAATCTTGGAGGAAGATCAAAATATGCTGCAATACCCTGGGGAATAAAAAAGGATTATTCTAGACAGTATCTAGTGGAGCTGTCATATCTGATAATAAGAAATTACTTAAAATGGATGTATCCCGTGGAGCACCTATGACTTATATCTAAAAAGTTACAACAGATATTCTTGTCCTTGCCAGAAACCAGAGTGAAAAATATTTGATCTGCAGGTCAAGGTACAGGGTTAGAGGAAAACCTAGCAAATTAAAAGCTACATCTAGTCTGCACACAGGATTCTTGTTCTAGGGTCAGATTCAGTTCACTGAATGTAGATATCAAATTCAAACACCCTTTTTATTCAATGGAGGAAGTAGGTAGCTTTAGGGAGAGAATAATAACACTCCAATATACATTAATACAATATGATATGATATTGTATGATGTGATATGATATGGTATGATATGATATGATATGATATGTGAACAAGCTCTCTAAAGTGTTATTTTTTCTCTGTTGTCAGTTAAGGAGCTGAAAGTAATCACCTCAGATGTGGAAATCTGAGGATACAAAAAGATTAATAGATAGATGCAATCTTAAATGTGATATTTCTATATTATGATAGAAGCTAAAATATGGTTATATGTGTGTGTGTACATTTGCATGTATGCACACACATGCACACTCACATTTACATGTGTGTAGAAGCAGACTTCTCACAGAAAAGAGGCAGCAGCCTGAGACAAAACCTGGGGCTGGGGATAGATTTGCCAAATCATGTAAATCAACATGGCCAAGTGAAGCAAAGACTTATGTGTCTTCCAAATGATGTGGAAATGCATCAACAGTGAGGTGTAATGGGAGAGAACACTCAGAGGAAGTGAGATAACAGGGGAAATTCAGATATTCAGAAGTACCTTTGGGCACACTGGGTAAGTAAAATACTAATAGATCTCATTAATTTCCTCTGAAGAGGCAGGGAGTGAAACCAGTATGTAGACCAAATAATGGTCTCAATAGATGAGAATTTCAGCTTTATTGGAACTAGAAATGAATAATTCTGGAGTTCAATGAGAAAAGATTGAAAACTTGTTTCTGTTACATCTTAACATGCTAAACAAAAAGTAAATAATTCCATCCACACAAACCCAAAAGCGTAATTCCCTAATGAAAATACTAAATATGTAAATAGAGTCCTATCAGTTGGAGGGACAAAAGGATACTGCTGATGACGTTTAAAAAAGTATGGCAAGTGTTTATTGCTTCTCTGAGGCAATGATTCCTTGTTTCAGCATTACAGACATTACGATGTTAATCTTTCAAACCTGACTACATTTTACCTCTGAAGAAAAATGGGAAACACAATTGCTCTCTACAGGTAATCATGCTTTCTGCTTAAAGACTTTTGGACATCTTCATGGTATCTCATAATCCAGCATTTCATAATTCAGTATGTAGTAGATACTGTAACTGTACATGTTACTCTTTATTATATCTTTCCTTACTATTGTTATTACATTAATCTGCAAACAATATTTAACAACATCATTACAACGAATTTGTTCCTTTCACATTGCCTTGAGTGGTTATTTTGCTTTTGATCCTGTGTTGATTTTATTTGCAATGCCTGAAGCTCCTCACTGATGATTTGACGCTTCTTTTGGACTATTATATTTGTTAACTAGTAGTGGTTAGGATGTAAATACAAAGGTAATGACACAAGAAGAGAAAAAATAATGGTGGGAAACTTTTATAATTTAAAGACTACAGATAGGAGCTAGAATAGAGACATAATAAAATGAAAATACGTTAAATCTTATGAAAAAGAAATTACAGACAGAAAGCATGCACGTAAGTTAAGGAATTATAATGAGAAAACTGAGATCCTAAAGAAGAAAAAAGCCAAATCACAGTTTAAAAACCAACCAACCAACCAACCAACCAACCAACCCCCCCAAATCTTAAATAGTGAATCTAAATACCTCTTAAACACAGATATAATCACTTTATAGACTTCTTAATTTTCACCCTGAAATATGCACACTAAAGAACTTAAATTTTATGTTGGATATATTAATGTCTGTTTTCCTAAATTATTAGAAAGCTACTTCATCAGAGCTTACACTGAATTATACATCAAACAAAATTTTATACAATGAGGTATTTTATATATTCTAATCTATAGTATTTTTTTTTCTTTTGCATTATTATAAAATGCTTAATTAAAAGCATTTACATATATAATATTATAAAGAAAATATCTTCCTGAACTACTGTGGTGGGTTGACCCTGGCCAGAGGCTAAACTCCTGCCCAGTTGCTCACTCACTTTCCCAGAAGTGGAATGAGGGAGCAAACTGGACAAGCAAGAGCTGAAAACTCATGGCTTGAGATAAAGCCAGTTTAATAAGTGAGGCAAAGTTTCATGTATGAGCAAGTGAACAAAGGAATTCATTCACTACTTCCTATTAGCAGGCAGATGTCCAGCTACTTCCTGGAAAGCAGGGCTTCAGGGACCTCTAGAGATCATCTAGTCCAACCCTCCTGCTGAGAGCAGGGACATCCTCAACTAGAGTAGGTTGCTCAGAGCTCTGTCAAGCCCCACCTTGAATGTCTCCAGGCATGGGGCCTCAACCACCTCCCTGGGCAACCTGTTGCAGTGTTCCACCACCCTCATGAAAAGAACTTCGTCCTTACATCCAATCTAAATCCACTCTTTTATAATTTAAAAGCATTGTGCTTTGTCCTTTCACTACAGGCCTTTGTAAACAGGCCCTCTCCAATCTTTTTGTAAGCTCCCTTCAGGTACTGGAAGGTGGCTAGTAGGTGTCCCTGGAGCCTTCTCTTCTCCAGGCTGAACAATCCCAGCTCCCTCCGCCTGTCCTTGTAGGAGAAGTGCTCGAGACCCCTGATCATCTTCATGGCACCCCTCTGGACCCACTCCATCAGGTCCATGTCCTTCCTGTGCTGAGGGCTCCAGAGATGGATGCAGTATTCCAGGCGATTTCTCACCAGAGCAGAGTAGAGCAATAGAATCACCTCTCTTGATCTGCTGGCCACACTTCTTTTGATGCAGCCCAGGATGCGATTTGCCTTTGGCTCTGCCAGCACACACTGGCTGCTCATGTCCAGCTTCTCGTCTACCAGCACCCCCAAGTCCTTTTCTGCAGGGCTGCTCTCTAATTGCCTCTTCCCCAAGCTTGTATTGATAGTGAGGATTGTTCTGGCCCAGGACCCTGAACTCGCTCTTGTTGAACCTCATGAGGTTCACCTGGTCCCACCTCTCCAGCTTGTCTAAGTAAGAACTCTTTGTTCTTCTCTGTCTTTCAGACAAATTGGCCTCTTTTTCATAAGTTTCTAAAAATGTATTTCAAAGTTCCATGAAGAAAATTAATCATAAATTCCAAGGAGACATTACTGTGTGGAATGTATGAGAAATGTTAGCATCTCTCTGTTCTGCAATTATTCTCATCTTTTGCAGATTCATGGCTTTAAATTGATAGATAAGCAGGAAACTGTAAGAAGATAATTCTTATTTTACAGGCATAGCTAGGAAAAATAAACAGCATTTATTACATTGATTTTGATTGTCACGAACATAAGAAGCAGTAGCTAAGGTTTCCATAGCCTGAAAGGGGACAAAAAAATCAAAAAGTCCAATGAAATAACATAAACATCCTGGCAATAATGAAAGGTAATGATAATAAGGAATATAAGATCAGACTGAATCTTAAAAATAGTGATCTTGTAAAAAATAAAAAATTATATCAACACTTTTGAGAATGATGTCAGAAGTCAAAATGTTATTGACATTGAAAGCACCATCCAAAAGGGAAATCATGAAATAAAATAATGGCAAGTGATAGGCTTAAAGTGAAGAAATTTAATGACAATTTACCAAATATTGAAAAACTGCATTGGGAACAGTGGATGTAAAATGGATTTTGAGATTAGATTGATAAAAGAATGAATATTAGACAATGATGTGTGGAAAAAAAAAAGAAAAAAAGAAAAAACATGGAATAGTATTTGGGGAGGTAATGCAGTAAGTACTAACAAAAAGCTGTTGCTCCCTTCTGCACAGCATTGCTGAGGACCTTGAGGGAACACTGCACAATAATGACTGACACTTACAGAGAGTATTGGGTGGCAGGGGTGGGGGAGAATGGGACACAAGCAAGAGAAAATGAAGAGAAATATTGTGAGGTCTCGAGAACATGACCTAGGTAAATCTGTGAGGAGGAGTGAGTGGCTAAAAGGTAAGATAAGCTTCCAGGAAAAGAATAGTCCAAGAAGACATGATAAATCTTCCAAAGCACAAACCACCAGTGAACTTGCCTGGATTCATATTTATTCATACATATGCATGTAGGAGACAAATATAAAGGAATTAGCTTGCTAGATTCAAGCATATAACATGTTAACTAGCTGTGACTTGACCTATTACAGACGTCCTCCCTTCCTCCCCACTTGAGAAAAACTCACGAGGGCTCCTCCTGACCAAGTCTTACTTTTCTGCATTTTGAAGCTCCTGTACCTAGGAGCATCACAAGTCAGAGGCTTTCCAGTGATGAAGGCGTTGGCAAGTGTGAATTAATTCCTGAATATTTTGCATAAGAACCTAATAAAGAACAGATTCAACTAATGGATCCTCTGACTGGGTCTGTATTCTTAAATAAAACAGGCTGATCCTTTGGCACCACAGACAGTTGATATGCCACAGGACTTGTCTGCAAAACTAAATTATCTTTCCCTGCCCTTCCCTAATACACTTGATCTTGGTGGTGTTGTCTACTAGATATGGTTTCTGATACTGCGATATTCTTTGAATCATGTTCTGCTTTTTCCTGTCAGACTATTAGTTGGCACTGGTCAAAGACAGTTTGCTGATCTTCTTAAGAGCATCCCAATCGTACTGTTTGGTTGTTGCCCTGTTTAATTTTCTAGTGTAGAAATAATCCTCTGTTTATAAAGTCTGCTTGATTTTGACTATCAATAAGCAGTTCTTTTCTAACAGTTTCTAACTTGTTTTCAGAAAAAAAAAAATAGTACAGGTTTCATTGCTCTAAAACTTTGTACTTCTCTACATTTTCTCACATAATGACAGGCTAGATTTTATGTTATTTTTTCTTTTTTGCTGTTGGTTTGATAATAAGTTTTGATTTGTTTGATATTCAAAAACGCTTTCTACATACTGTGTCTTCTGAGTCTATTATTTGTTTTAAAGTCCATGTGGAAGATTCCCACATTGAGAAAAGTAAAATTAGATGCAGAATGAGATATACATCATAATAAAGTATCACAGTTGCCACCAACTATGAAATTTTAAGCTGAGAAAAATTAACAGTAAATGTGTTCCCTGCTAAGGAAATGACTTAAAAAAGTTACATATGTCAAAAACATTCTGAAAAATAAAAGCAGCCTGTAAATTCTCTTAATATATTTTTAGTGTGATACACTAGAAAACAAAGACAATAGTTGATATGGAACAAGACATTTTATCACATAAAGTATGTATGTCATTTCACCATCTTTAGATCTTCAGATTTCAGTGGTCCTCGCAGTCATGGCATACCTTTGAGCACATTGCCTTCCTGTGCTTAGTCTCCTTCAGACTGGCCTGGCAGTATTCATGCTAATTTTACCTCCTAAATTAGGATTTAATCTCATTTGAAAAATTGATCTTAAAAATAGAGGGTGTCTACCTCAACCCTGACACACCATCACCACCTCTGATAGCCAGTGGAAATAAATAAATACTTTAATTCATTTTGCTGGTAACAACTAAACGAGATGGTGAAAACTGCATGGATGAACTCTGTATTTAGGAGTTTTCTTGGGCAAAACACTTTTTTACACTTTTTGACTCAGGCTTGAATGAGGACAGGTTCCCTTTTTCTCTTTTCTCCTTTTTTTTTTTTTTTTTTTTTTTTCCTGGCATCACCATATTCCATATTACTTTTGTTAAACTTCAGGTAACTAATTCAGAGAACTTCCTTGTAAAGAAATTCTCCGAATCCTGGAAGTCTTTGCTATTAGAAACTTTCACTTTAATCAGTAATATGGCTTTACATTTCTTCAGTACAAGCAGACATTGAGGTCAGACTGAAAGGCCTGTAGTTCCCTGAATCTACGTTCTGGCCCTTCTTATAGGTGGGCATCACATCTGTTAACTTCCGGTCAATAGGAACGTCCCCATTTAGCCAGGACTGATGATAAATGATAGAAAGTAGTTTGGTGAGCACTTCTGCCAGCTCTCTCAGTACCCTTGGGTGGATCTCATCCAGCTCCAGAGACTAGATTATGTCTAAGTGGTGTAGCAGGTCACTGACCACTTCATTTGACTTCATTCTGCTTCCTGTCACTGTCTTCCAGCTCAGGGGTCTGGGCAGTCATAGAACAATTATGCTTACTGTTAAAGACTGAGGCAAAGAAAGTATTCAGTACCTCAGCCTTTTCCTCATCCTCTGTCACTATGTTTGCCCCACATCCAATAAAGGATGGAGATTCTCCTTAGCACTCCTTTTGTTATTAATGTATTTACAGAAACTATTTTTATTGTAGTTTACTGAAGTAATATGTTGACATAACCCTTAGAACAGATTACTAGAAAGGGAATTTTAAAGCAATTATCTATGCTATTAACTCACAGGCATGGACACTGAAATAGAAACTAGTAATCTAGTGATTTCTGTGTACAAATAATGATATATGATTACTGATGGCTATCAATGTTACAAAAACAATTAGCAGTAATAGCTTATCAGTAAAAGACATGCAAATAAAGTGGTCATGTAAACTGAAAACTGTTAACAAGGAAAAAGAGGAAACACCTCATTCTTATGCCTCAGCATGAATATCCTTCTGGCCTAGTTCTGAAGAGCAAGAAAGCATGCACTTGAGAGAAATCAATAAACAGAAATATATCAAACCAAACAAGTCAAGAAAGAAACTAGTTGCAAGCTTAGGGAGAAACAAAACTACAGAAAAGCTTTACACAGGAGAAGCTGCCCTGACTGTACCCACTTGTTCTCTTAGAAAATAAAAAAAAGCAGTGTTACAAGTTCAGGGACTAGCCCAGTGGTGAGATCAATATCAATTACAGGGGGAGATGGCTTGACTAAGAGGCTCACATCCTGTACTAAGACATCAAGGCAGCAAAAAAAATATCTGTTAAACACAAATCAATAACTGCATTTTCACTTCTTATTTTTTTTAGTGACTTTTTACAGCTTAAAATTCCCATGGGCCCAGGACCCTGTTTCAGTCATTCCCAGGGTTGTCAGTTCCCACACCAGAAACACTGCAACAGCGCTATCTCCAGCTCCAACCCAGCTTTGCCTTGCCCAGCCATGGAGGGGGCTGACCAGAGCAGGGTCTGATTCACATGTTGACATCCCAGCCCCATTCCCATGTCTCTGCTGTCCTGGGGCTTTGTCTGACCGTGTTTCCCCTCATCAAGTCTGAATCTGACCCCCACCCATGCACTGACATCTTAGACTGGCCTTGGCTTGGCCCTATCCCCACTTCAGTGAGCAAGAGACATATGGAAACTCAGGCTCTTCACATAGTGTAAACATTACAAGCTAAACAAAAAACCCCAAACAACCAAACAAAACACCCAAAAAAGGTAGAAATTAGTAAAAATATGAGAAATAATCAGTATAGGACACCTCCCCCCACACATATATACCATTTTATAGTGTTACACTGCAGTGACGGTATAGTGTTTTGATTTGCAAAGTGGTAGACAGCAAATCCAGGAGAATTTCATATGATCAATTCCAAACAGATAGTTTTTGAAGCTTCTTACTGTACTGATGTGCAAAGATTAAACTTCAGACTTTGCAATGCATCTTAAAGCAAAACATTTTCTTGTATTAATAATGCTCTAATAACAATAATTAAAGCTTATGGTTATTTTCCACTTTAGTAGATTAGTAGAACATACAAGAGAGGACATTAATATCTTCTATTAGTTCAATAAAAGCTTGCATATTTTAAATTAAGTATTTAATAATTACAATATAAATTTATATTAAGAATGTGTTACGGTTGTGAAATCACAAGGTAGAAAATGCTCAGATTTTATCTTCTCAATAGTATTACTTCAGCTCCTTTGTACCAACACTGTTATGATACAGCCTTTAATTATATTATTTTTACTATAGTATTTTATCCTATACCAGTAATTCAATGAGTAAATGTGTGTGATCAGGTTTCTAGAAGAGGTCAATTAAGCTTTAAACCAATTACAGTTCATAGATTAGTAGGTATCAGAAGATGAATAAAAGCAGCAGGAGCAAAACAATTTGGTCTTGTAACTGTGGAAGCTTACTGTAGCTGTAGATGACAGAAGTCTGCTTTCACGTGCCACTGATGTCTAATAGAGAAATACGGAGCAACTCAGTCTTGTGTGTGTTGCCTTTTTGTGTTTGGTTTGGTTTTTTCCATCTTTTGCTTCTTTCTTATGCCTAGGAATAATATACAAGAAATAACCAATGCATCTCTTAGATCATTAACTTTTCAGCTTTGTTGAAAGTATTGTGCTTTTGCATTAAAAATCCTTTGGGTTTCTTGGGTTAAACAGTAGATAATTATCACTGCTGCCATTCACTTAAGGTAATTGGAGGGAAAAAAAATCCACATAATTTGTAACAAACACAGATTTGCTGAGAAAATAAAATGATAAACAATTTCACATTTAACCCACCTAATTCTAGGCACTAAACTAAGTTGAATAAGTTTTGAATTTTGTTAACCAAAGTTCCCTCTACGGTCAATCAAGAGAGAAGGGGACCCCCAGCAAGTAATCCTTATATTCACCAAATCACTGTCAGCAGGTACTTTCCTGTCAACATTGGATGAGCTTGTTAATACACATGCCTTTATGAAGCAATTAAAAATAATTTAAGTTTTTGGCAGGTATTTTTTTCATCTACAGTGCATGGGGGGTGGAGTCATTTTAGATGGAAGATCTTGAAGAATCCTGAGATTACGCTGGTAATTTGGTTTGAAACAGTAGTGAAACCTGGTAAAGTTTAATACTGTATTTCTCAGATCCTGCCTCTGCTCAGGTAGGATTTTCTAAATGGAATGTTCTACTACTCTCCAACTTGGATTAGAACATGAATGAGAATAGGAGCCTTATGTTATAAAAAAACTGTTGAGCTTTCTGAGGATTTTGTTTGCCAAGATTGTTTTTCATCTTACATTAATTAGCATTTTGGCACAGTGAATCCAAAGGAATATAAAATAAATTACTATTTTATTAAATATCCTACTATAAACTAGTAAGTAAATAGTCTGAATTAAAAATAAGATGAACAAAAGTAAATGCAGATTTATTATCATAAATGAAAATAACATAAATTCAAAGAACTTCAATAATCTTATTAGTTATGTGATAAAGTACATATGATGAGAAATATTGATATAGGTATTATAAACTGGCTAGAAGGCCAGGCCCAAAGAGTTGTGGTGAATGGAGTTAAATCTAATTGGCAGCCAGTCAAAAGTGGTGTTGATCAGGGCTCAGTATATTGGCCAGTTCTCTTTAATATCTTTATCAATGATCTGGACAATGGGATTAAATGCACCTTTACTAAGTTTGCAGATGACACTAATTTGGACAGAAGTATTGATCTGCTTGAGGGTAGGGAGGCTCTACAGAGGGATCTGGACAGGCTGGATGAGTGTGCCAAGATTAATTGTATGTGATTCAACAAGGTCAAGTGCCAGGTCCTGCACTTGACCTGCAACAACGCCATGCAATGCTACAGGCTTGGTGAAGAGTGACTGGAAAACTGCCCAGTGGAAAAGAATCAGGGGTGTTGGTCAACAGATGGCTTATTATGAGCCAGCAGTGTGCCCAGGTGGCCAAGAGGCATTCTGACTTGTATTACAAATAGCATGGCCACCAGGACTAGGGAAGCGATTGTCCTCCTGTACTCAGCACTGGTGAGGTTGCACCTCAAATACTGTGTTCAGTTTGGGGCCTCTCACTACAAGAAGGACATCAAGGTGATGGAGCATGTCCAAAGAAGGCCAGCAAAGCTGATGAAAGGTCTAGAGCACAACTCTTAAGAGGAACAGCTTAGGTAACTGGGTTTGTTTAGCTTGTAGAAAAGGAAGCTAAGGGGAGATCTTATTGCTCTCTGCAACTACCTGAAAGGAGGTTGCATCAAGGGGGGAGCTGGTCTCTTCTCTTAAGTAACAAGCAACAGAACAAGAGGAAACAACCTCAAGTTGTGCCAGAGGAGGTTTAGGTTGATATCAGGAAAGGTTTCTTCACAAGAGGGTTGTCAAGCACTGGAACAGGATGCTGAGGGAAGTGCTGGCATCACCGTGCCTGTAGGTGTTTAAAAGTTGTACAGATGTGGTGCTGATGGACATGGTTTAGTGGTTTACCTGGCAATACTAGGTTAACATTTGGACTTGATGATCTTAGAGGTCTCTTCCAACCAAAACGATTCTATGATTCTATAATTATCATAGCATTAATTTGACAAAGAGCCAAGCAGCTCCAGAGATTTTTTTTTAATGGACTTAAAAGCCATTCACTGTACTGATTATCTCTAAGGAGTATCTCATTACTAATTCCATACTTTACAGTTTGACCCTGACATAGTATTTCTTTTGTTTTCTTGAAGCTTTTGAGTCACCAACACATAAGTGGAAAAAAATTACATTCTGTCTTCCTTGTTCAACAAAGTTTATTATATGTTAAAAAAGTAGGCACCACCTTATGCAGTGTAAATGAACAAGTGTTATTGCAACATTAATATTAAATACTGTAACAGATTGAGAATTAGTAGTAGGAATTTTATTTTGAATTTTCTAATCTCTAGGGTATAAAACATTTTGAACTTATTTCAAAAGGGGTAAATGGATTCTGTGTGCCACTTATACTCATTCTGACTTGAAACACTGTTTTGACTCTGTCCTGCCCTGTCCATAGATATTTGTTTGTATTTGCAAGAATCTGAGTCAGCTTTAAGGCTTTAACAGCCTTTTAAAAGCATATAAAAAAAAAACCCAAACCCCAAAATAACTCCCTTTTTCTTTTTCAGCTTTGTGTTGAATGTTCTGCTGTCATTTGCCTACAAATCTCTTTTGATTATGATGATTAACAATTTGATTAAGAAGATAATTTTGTTCTCAGCTTTTTCAGTCATGACCTCAAAGATGAGAAAGATTTCTCCCAGAAAAAAAACAAACAGAAAAAAAAACCCAAACAACCAGACTTAACTGTGTGGCATTTTCTAATATAAAGAAAAAGACATGTAACTTCCTTATTTTCATAGAACCAATATCTAAATTTCACTAAACTTTGTAGAAATATAACCTTATTCCTGGAAATTTAACTTTTTCACTGTTGCAAGAACAATGAATTAGTGACTTTTTTTTTTCTTCCAAATAGAGGAATTCTAGGACTGATAGTGAAAGGCCACAGCTAAGAAGAGGAGGAAAGGAAGTAAGGAAGGGAGGAAGGCTGAGTGCATTTATCTGAGATCAGAAAAATTGCTGTTTTCACTGTCTTTGCAAAAAACTCCAATGAGCAAGTAGAGAAAAATGTTCTCTGTTTTGGGAGTGAGACATATGATAGAAAACATGAAGACAGCTGCTCTTAGATATTAAGGAATAAATGCTTTACTTGATTTATTTAATTATTTTGAAAACAAAATTAAATCAGTTAAGAACAACATTAAAACCAGAACTCCACAGTGTTCTTTTCATTCCAAAAATTTTATTAAATTCCTCACTTATGATAACTTATTTTTTTCCTACAACACAGAAAATTAGTTAGTTCCATTGTACAATTATATTAATAATTATTATAAATGATGGAGAGCAGCCTAGCCAGCTCTTGTGCCAGTTCCCTAAGCACCCTAGGATGAATACCATCCAGACCCATTGACTTGTGAGGATCTAAGTGGCACAGCAGGTCACTAACTACTTCCTCCTGGATTTCAGGAGGGATATTATGCTCCCCATCCCCACCTACCAACTTAGGAGCCCAGTTGCCCACAAGATGCTTGGAATGGCTAGACTGGGAACAAATCTGTCTTGCCTTATGCTTAGATGTTTCTTGAAATCAGCATTAATTACAAAATAAGAATGGTTAAGGTTGGAATGGACTTCTGGACGTCACCCAGTAAAGTCCGTCTGCTCAGGGGGAGCCTGCCCTGCCCCTTTCTCCTCTTTAAGGCCCCACAGAACAGGCTGCCCAGGACTACATCCAAATAGCCTTTGAGTAACTCCAAGCATGAAGACTCCACAACCTCTCTAGGCTACCTAGAGTGGTACTGAGCCAGTGGTCAGTCACCCTCACAGTAAAAAAAGTGTTTCTGTACATTCAGATGTAACATTCAGTGTCCATTGCCTCTGTCACTGAGAACCATTGAAAAGAACCTGGCTCCATCTTATTTGCATCCAACTTCACATGATACATTGATAAGATGTCCTTAACTTCTTCTCTGGGCCAGTCACAGATCTCTCAGCTTTTCCTGATAGGAGAGTTGCTCCAGGCCCTTTGTCACCTTAATGGCCTTTCTGCACTTTGTCTAGTATGCCCATGTCTTTATTGTACTGAGGAGTCCAGAACTGGACACAATACTCCATGTGTGGCCTCAGCAGTTCTGAGCAGAGGGGAAGGATCACCTCCTTGACCTGATGGCAGCACTCCTCTTAATGCAGCTCAGGATACCATTAGCCTTCTTTGAAGCAAGGACACATTTTTGGGTTTTGTTCAACTTGGTGGCCACCAGGACGCCCAGGTTATTTTCTGCCAAGCTGGTATAAATATAAACATATTTATGGAAAACTCTGATCACATCTGATGTGATCTATCTACCACTACATAAAAAGGGTCCAGTTTGCTCTATGTTTGAAGGCATATCCAACTGAAATCTAATTTTGTCAGAAATAGTCCTCACAGTGCCCAGGATCCACTCCATCAAGCTTATTCCTCCTGTTGATGCAGATAGCCATCTTGCTTGAGGTCCAGAAAATGGTCTCAGATGAAGGAAGTGTGAATACAAAGATGGCAGAGAGTTTGGTCTTGCAAAGCAGCAATAGCTGCTAGCAATAGCAATAGCAATAGCAATAGCAATAGCAATAGCAATAGCAATAGCAATGATGATGTAGGCTTCAGCATACCTGTGAAGCTGACACAGTCCATCATTGCTAGTTCTGCCTTCTCATGTTTTAATCCCAGATCACAACTACACACCACACAGCTGCACACTCATTCCCTCTTTTGTGGAAGAGGGTAAAGAATCAGAAGACTAAAAGTGAGAAAACTCATGAGTTGAGATAAAGACAGTTTAACAAGTAAAGCAAAAGCTGCACATGCAAGCAAAAGCAAGAGAAGGAATTCGTTCACTACTTGCCATTGGCAGTTAGGTGTCCAGCCATCTCTAGGAAAGCCAGGCTCCATCATGTGTGATGGTTACTTGCAAAGAGAAAACACCATCACTCTGAATATCCCCCTGTTCCTTCTTCCTCCAGCTTTTTATGCTGAGCATGATATCATATGGTATGAAATATCAATTTGGTCAGATGGGGTCAGCAGTTTTGGCTGTGTCTCCTCCCAAGGAGGATTCTGTGCACTCCTTGGGAGGAGACACAGCCAAAGATGTTTATAAAAGATATTAAAAATTTCAGAGCACTCAGATTTTTCTCCTTCTTTGCTACATTCCTTCATACCCCAACTTTAAATGCTTATTTCAGTAGTAGTCAGACTACTAATAGAATAGTTTTTGAAAGGGAGATTATATCCTCTTGGTGTTTAGAAATATTACATTTAAAATAAAAAAAACATGAAAAGAGAAAAAAATAATCTTGTTGAATATCTGAAAGGACTAACTAGTTTAAACCAGTTCACCTACATTTCCTCTCAGTGTGGAAAAGATACTAGTTACATGGGCACAAAATCCTGAGCGTAGAGATTCCCACAAAAATGATGCAGCTCAAGTCTGTAATCATGAACCCAAGAGTGCAAAGAAGGTCTTAAATTTCAGTCTGAAAATGGAACCAAAATACTATTGCACTGCTACTGATTTCTTTATTGTTTTCTAATGAGATAACCATATAACCTATAAACCACTTTGTCAAAGCATTGTGGAAACTGCCCGTGAGCAGGGCATATTATACATTCACGTAAGCAGTTTACATTAGTGTTGATCAGAGAATCATAGGATAATCCAGGTAGGAAGTAACCTCTTTATGTCCCTAGGTCAATCTCCTGCTCAAAGGATAGTCAGCCACTGAGATTGGTCAGCGTCCGGAACAGCTGATTTTTAAATGTCTACAGGAGTGGTTACTCCACAGACAACCTAGAAAACCTGCGTTAGCGTTTGACTGCTCACAAGCAGAAAACTGCTTCCTTATAGAGACAAATGTTCCCGTTCGAAATTGGGTCATATGTCCTTTGTCTTTCCATGTGAATCTCTGGAAGAGTCTGGCTCTTTTTTTCTCTATAATGCCCCCAAACACTAAGTAACTGTAGACAGCAAAAAAAAGGTCTCCCTGGAGCCTTCTTTTCTGCAGGATGAACAAACTCGTCTCTCTTAGCCACTCCTTCTATTTCATGTGCTCCCCCCGACCATCTCATCAGCTCTCCGCTAGACTCACAAAATCACAGAATGGTAGAGATTGGAAGGGACCTGCGAGGATCACCTAGTCCAACACCTCTACTTAAACAGGTTCACCTAAATCAGGTTGAGCAGGATTGCATCCAGGCAGGTTTTGAAAGTTGCCAGAGAAAGAGACTCCACAACCTCTCTGAGCAGCCTGTTGCAGTTTTGTCACCCTCAAAGTAAAGTTTTTCTTCATGTTCAGATGGAACTTCCTGTATCCCAGTCTGTGCCCATTGTGCCTTATCCTATTGCTAGGCACTGATGAAGAGTCTGGCCCCATCCCCTTGAGACCCACTCTTTAGTTAATAATAATCACTGATAAGATCCCCTCTATGTCTTCTCTTCTTCAGGCTAAACAGACCAGGTCTCACTCAAATATGTCCATGTCTTCTCATACTGAGAAGACCAAAACTGGACATAGCACTCTAGATGTATTCACTCTAGATGCTGGGAATGAGCACCTCCCTTGACCTGCTACTCTCTGCCTTATAATCCAGAATGTCATTGGCCTTCTTTGTTATAAGGGCACATTGCTGACTCATGCTCAACTTTCATGTCCACCCAGATCCTAAATTCTTTTCTGCAAAGCTGATTTCTAGCTACTTAGCTCCCAGACAGTACTGTTGCAGGGGGTTATTCTCATCTTGGTTCATACGGTTTACCTTTGCCATTGTAGAACTTCATGAGTTTCCTCAGACCATGTCAACAACCTGTCCATCTCCCTCTGAATAGCAGTCCTATTCCTCCACTATATTGTGTGAGCTAGCTGTTTCTGCAGCTAGCTATAATCAGAAAACTGACTGAGGGTCCATTCTGTCCCAACATCCTGGTCTTTAACAAAGCCATTAAACAACAGCCCCAGTATTGATCTCTGAGGGATGTTACTAGTAATCAGCCCATGATTCAACAGTTCAAGGGAAATTGTAAAAATGAATGACTGTGATTTATTCCTAACAGTTGAAGATGCAAGTTTTACATATTATGAAGTCTGAGTGTATGGAGCATATTATAATTCTCTGACTCAATACCAAGTTGGATTTAATTTGCACTTTTCTATGTACTGCATGGACTTGGTTATTGACCTTTAACATTTGACATCAGTAATAAAAAAAGAACCTAACCAACAAAACAAAAGAAACTCCAACCCCAAAACCCAAACTAGGGTCAGAGTAACTAAATGACAGCACTAGATAAATGCCTTATCATTCTGGATCGGGAGCAGTATAAAAAAAAAAAATACAAACAAGAACAGGATGTCAAGTTAGTCAAGGGTTTGAGAAAGGTCATTATCATTATACATGTGTCACATATTTTGTACAGTGGAAATGAACAAAAGATATAACTTTACTAATCTTCCTGTGTGCATTTTCCACAAAGCCTCCATATGGGGAAATAGTAAATATGTCTCATTATTATTGCTAGTCTCATGAGTGACATTCCTAGAAAAACAACAAGAAACCGGGTCCGTTGGTCTTAGATATCTTCCCTATAATTGTCTGACTGTATCTTTCAAAGATAATGACATAAAGGTATGATGTGACTTGTTTCATTATTATCCTAGCACTTCAGTGACACAGATTGCCAAGACTCAGGATTTAATACTATATAAACCATGCTAAATGGCTAGAAAGAATGAAGACTATTTTAAATGCTAGGAAGAGGGCAATGTTGTGCATTTGAAAATAAATTATAATGACTTTTCTCAAGGTCTATTGTTTAACTATGTGAATAATTTGTAATGAAAGCATTAAATAAAATTATTTAAGATGGAATTAGAACATGAAAGTAAAAAATTGATTTATCCCTTTGTCACTCTCTACAACTACCTGAGAGGAAGTTGTAGTCAGGTGCGGGTCGGGCTCTTCTCCCAGGCAACTAGTGACAGGATGAGAAGGCATGGCCTGAAGTCATGCCAGGGGAGGTTTAGGTTGGACCTTAGGAAGCACTGCCTCACAGGAAGAGTGTTTTGACACTGGAATGGACTGCCTAGGGAGGTGGTGGAGTCACCATCCCTGGAGGTGTTGAAGGAAAGAGTGGATGTGGCGCTTAGTGACATGGTCTAGAGAGACCTTATTGTGGCCTTTCAGTACTTAAAGGGGCCTGTCAGAAAGATGGGGACAGACTTTTGAGCAGGGTCTGTTGTGATAAGACAAGGGGTGATGCTTTTAAACAAAAAGAGGGAGATTTAGACTAGAGAGAATGAAGACATTTTTTACACTGAGGG
Organism: Ceryle rudis; assembly: GCA_033439905.1. Taxonomy (NCBI): domain Eukaryota; kingdom Metazoa; phylum Chordata; class Aves; order Coraciiformes; family Cerylidae; genus Ceryle; species Ceryle rudis. The sequence goes on along the minus strand of JAAGNO010004702.1, from coordinate 17,958 downwards.
TTGCAAGACCCTGGCCCGGGTTGCCCAGAAAGGTGGTAGATACCCCATCCCTGGAACTATTCCAGGTGAGCTTGGCTGGGGCTCTGAGCAACCTGCTCTAGTTGCAGATGTCCCTGCTCCCTGCAGGGGGTTTGGACTAGATGACCTTGAAAGGTCCCCTCCAACCCAAACTATTCTGTGATTCTGTGATTCTGTGATTTGTCCAGTTTATAGACTGCCCATAGATAAATATACATTACTCAAATTCTTAGCCTAGACTCCATCTCACTTTAACCACTTAGAGAGGCAGCCAAGGAAAGGGTTTATTAGTTAAAGCCCCATTTCAATCAAAATAAAGTGACTGGCACTTGCAAAGGGCAATTAAAAAAATGGATGAAGTAACTTGCCCCTTAAAGATGAATGGTTTGGCAAACATCAAACGGGTTCGGGGGAGATAGTAAGTGGTGGTTTTTTCCACTGTTTTAAAATATATTTTATATGAATTCCACCTACAAACAATGGTGGTATGGAGTTTTCACTTCTGGGTAAGAAAAAATAAAAATGGATTCTGAAAGGCACATCTGAGGCCTTAACATAGAGCTATTTTTGTCTCTTGAAATAAAACCTTGCTATTTTTCCCCATGTAATTCAAAGTGTTATATAGCAGATGAAGACAGTGGGAATATTACATTAGGATGGCAAGTGTGATAGGCCTAAAAGTCACTGCACCAGATACAAACATAGATAACATAATTTAAATGACATGTCATGCTGTAAATCACTTACTGTACGGGGGTTTATCCAATCACACAGTAAAAAGAACTTCATATGTTAGAATATGGTTAACCACGATATAAAGATTCTGTATAGGGAAAAGTGCATTTTTTAACAGCCCCTGAATTTCAGGACCCACATACTGTTGTCCCAAATCTTGTTCTTCTGAATGTTGTCTCCACTTTGAATGCCCTATCCAAATATTTTTTTTTTCCAACAATGATTTTTTGTGCTGCATCCTTCACTTCAGATATCCCACTCCTCTTAAGAAAATCATCCTCTAGATTTGGATTTTTTTACCATTCCTAAGTCTTGCAGAGCTCACAGAGCTGCAGGTGGAAAACAACCTTTGGGCCTGCAACTGTATTTGAGATGCATATCATTTGCTACAATGTACATTTTGCTCTATACAAATTGTGTCCAAGAGGAGTATATCACATCTGTCTACAGTGATCCACTTCAAAGGGTACAATTACCTCTACTGTAATTCTATATTCTGACATGAAGGGTGAAAAGCTAGGAAACCAATGAATTTTTTTTTTTTTTTTTTTTTTTTTTTTTTTACCAGTGTAAACTGGATAGACATTATTTCTGAGAACTCATAATTTCTAGAACCTCACCAAGCTCCAGAAGCTGCAAGGAAACCTGATAAAAAGTGAATTCTCAGTTAAGGATTTGAAGACAATAAGACTATGAAGCTCATTCAGAGGTTTTAAAAGCACTGCATCCTATCACACATTTTATTAATGCAGTTAGCAAGCAGCACCAGAAAGATGCTTTTTTTTATCAGAGAGCATTTAAAAGACCATGTCCTTTTGAGAATGTGGTTAATTATTTTTACTATCCTGTCACAAGGAAAAACTCCTCAACTTATGTGGTTTAAATGAAATCAGGACTGACACAGTTTATTGGTTAATTAATGACATGTAGCTAACTGGCAATTGATTAACCGTATATTAAGAATCAACATGCTTAATACAAAAGATAAATCACAATTATAGGCACATTAGAAGATGCTAATAAACACCTACAAAATTATAAACAGCCTTGTAGAGCTAATCTTATAAAGTTCTAGCCTTGGCACATACACACACACATACAAACATACAACCCCTGGGTGTAAGGGTTGCCATCACCCCTTCCCCATTTTGCATGTCCCTGTGGCACTCCTGATGTACCCGGTGGTGAAGAGGCATCTTGGGAGATGTCCCTGTACCCCAAGGTGGGGTCTCTGTGCTGCCCCTGCTCTGCCAACTCACTGCTGGGTGCAGGCGGCTCCCAGTACAGCACAGGGAGGCTGCACTGCCTGGTCTGGGCAGGGTTCAGGGCAGGGGACACTGTTGGTATGGACAGATCCCCTCTGACAGCTGCTGTTTCCTCTCCAATGTCTCTCCCTATACGACAAACATCCATGCTTCCTTCATACGTAAGACTGACCTCTTCAGAAGTGTTGTTTCCTGTTTGCTGTTTAATCCTGCTGATGCTCATCTTCCTCTCTAACATGATCATTTCCGGCACAAACTCTCAGACAGTTTTGTGTAACCATGCGTGCACATCTCCCTGATTACACTCAGATACTCCACTGTTGCTGCTAAGTGGGCCTTTAGGCCATGGTGGGCTATGTAGGTGTCTCCATAACAGCACTTTTCCTTCATGCGAATATTTCCTCTCACAGTCAGGGAAGGTTTGTCCGGGGCCATCAGGACTTAAGTACAGTTACACTTAGCTTGAGAATGCTTACTTACAAAGTACAAGTAAAACAATGCTTTGCCAGAAAAGGAACTAACAAGAACTGTTTCCTAAACAGGTAACAAGTAGGTTTTCTTTCATTTATATTCACGTACTGTTTTTCTCTCATCCATGTTCCTTTGTTTGCTCATCTGTGTAAATGTAAATTGTCCTGAGGAGCCTATTCACTAGTTTCCTTTGATTGTTGCCGTTTATGTGTGCAATGTATTTTTTCTTTGTGATTATGTCTTTGCTTTTCAGTATGTTCAGTGATCAGATAGTAGAGGGACAGATACAAAAGCTACTACTGAAGTCATGTATTGGTTTTTTCACTGGACTTGATTCATTACAAAGGAAGTAATGAAATGACTGGCAGCAGATTTTAGGTGTGTTTATATCGTCGATGTAGTCACCCTGTGTTTCACTCTAGAGCTCTGGTCCCTAGGTCCTTTGTCCTGGGCTTATGCTTGTTTGTTCCTGTACATTCATTTTTATTAAACCAGAAAGCTTCCTTCAGGAGAAAATCAAAAAGCAATTATGAAAATTTTTTGCTCCCTATGAACAGTATGAACAGTAAAAGAGCTAGTTTAACATTTCCCATCCAGTCTTCTAAACCATTTCACTTCCAACAGTATAAGGCATCACAGGACACTTCCCTACTCTCATACAACACACCCACATACGCACCTCACACATTGCATCTGTGAATACATCTGTATGCATTCTGTAAACTTGGTATTCCTGCAGGCTGCAGAGCATCCTACATATTATTCACCTAGCTGCTTGGTTTGTCAACTTGTTAACATCTATAAAAATGTGATAATGATTGAAAGGCCTAGACACATGACTAGGACTCTGAGAAAAGGAAGCTGTTCACTTTTATGTGCTTGGATCACAGACAGAAACCAGTGACAAAACCCCCGCTGTTTATTTAACTTTTAAAAATCCCTAAGTTAGGCATATTAAGGCTTAGAGTGAAATGTGCTGTGATGTTGACACATCTCAGCATACATTCACATATACTTATCTGAGCTGTGCTGCCTCCTAGAAGTTTGGGTGTCTGACTCAAGATATGGACCCTCACTTTGACAGACACCCTAAACTTGCCTAAATTTGACTGGTAGACTATGGTTACATCCCACTCACTCTGTCTCAGTGTGTTTTTATCCTTTAGACTAAGTCTTTTAGGGAGAGGGAAGCAATACTGGCCTGCATTTTTGTGGGTGCTTTGTATAAATAAGTATTTATTTTTATATTTTAAATAGTATACTTCCTTTTTTCTAGGTATTCATGGAACCTTTTGCACAATTTTCCCTCCCCTAGGGAGATGTGTAGTCATCTTCTTTGGATAGAAGGCTGAGGACTGAAAGCTTCCTGAAGTGTTCAAGTGCAAAGAAGCAGAAGTTTCAACAAGGTGTAGGAGGTCAGTAGATGCAAGAAATTTATATTTTATTTCACAGAAAGTTAGTTCTTAGGCTTAAGAACAGCCTACCACTATACATACTTAACTCTGTTGTAAACTAATTAGAGTCATAAATTCAATGAGGTTGGAAGGGACCTCTGGAGATCATCTAGTCAAACTTGCCTGGCCAGAGGAAGCTTAGATAGGGCAGGTTGCTCATGCTGCTGGACAACCATTGTATCCAGGCAGGTTTTTACTGGCTCCAGGGATGGAGATTACAACGACTTCTCTGAGCAACCTGTTCCAGGGTTTGACTAAACCCACTGTGATTTTTTTTTCTCTTATATTTAAACAGAATTTCCCACAGATTGATTTGTGACTACTGTTTCTTGTCCTGTCACTGGATACTTCTGACAAGAGTTTGATTTTGTCTTCTTTACTCCACCTCATCAGACATTTATACACACTGATTTGGTGTGTGTCCCCACTGATTCTTCTCTTCTTCAGGCTGAACAGTTCCAGCTCTCTCAGCCTCTCCACATATGACTGATGGGCTAATATTTTATCATCTTTGTTATACTTTGCTGGACTTGCTCCAGCACGTCCATGATTGTCATGTAGTGCGGAGCCCATAATTTGTCACACTAATCCAGATGTGTCTCATCAGGGCTGAGTAGAGAGGAAGAATCACCATCTTTGACCTGATGGCACTCCTAGAGCTGTTGCTCTTCTTTGCTGCAAAGGCCCATTGCTGGCTCATGTTCAACTTGCTGTGTGCTATAACCGCAGGTCCTTTTCTCAAAGCTCCTTTCCAATCAGCCAGCCCTCAACTTGTGCTAGTGCATGGGTTTATTCTTTCCCAGAGTCAGGACTTCACATTTGCAACTGTTGAATTTCCTGAGGTTCCTCTTGGCCTATTTCTCAAGCCTGTTGAGGTCTTCCTGAAGGGCAGCACAATCATTTGGTCTATTAGACATTCCTCCTAATTGTGTATCATCTGCAGACCTGCTGAGGGTGCATTCTGTCCCTTCATCCAGACCATTAATGAAAATGTTGAACAGATGCTTGCTTTCCTGCTCATTGAGATGAACTGTTCTTGAGCTTTGAGGTGATCCTGGAAAATCAACCAGTTCTCCTGACCATTTTTTCTCTCCAAAACCCTCTCCACTGGTATTCTTCCAAGCAAGTCCATGAAAAGGCCAAAGTCTACTCTCCTGAAGTCCAGGGTTGTGAGTCTGCTATTTGCTATGCTTCCTCTTCTCAGGATCCTTAACTACATCATTCTATGGTCACTTTAGCCAAAACTGACTCTAACCTTCCTTTTCCTAACTGGTTCTTTTTTTTGTAAGAATCAGTTCCAGTAGTGTCTCCCTTTGTCAGTTTCTTAATCCCTTCTGTGAAGAAGCTGTCAACAATATGCTACGCAAACACCCTGCTTTGCTTACAGCCTGCTGTGTTGGCTTTCAGGATTTTTGGATTGAGTCACCCCTAAGTACAACTTTGACTAGTTGTACATAGAAGGTCACATCTACCTTCTCTTCTTTGTGCTGGGTCTGTCTGGGATGGAGTTAATTTTCTTCATAGCAGCCCATTACAGTGAAATGTTTGGGGTATGTGATCAAAACAGTGTTGATAACACGGAAATTTTAGCTGTTGCTGAGCAGTGTCTCCACAGCATAAAGGCTTTCTCTGCTTATCACACTGCTCCACAGGGAGTAGGTTTGGGGTGCACAAAAAACAAAGAGGGAACACGACAACTGACACAAAATAGCTAAAGGGGATACTCCAGGCAATACAGATTCATCTTCAGCTATAAAAATACAGCAGAAGGGTTTTGAGTAGGTAGCTTAGGGACTGGCTGGCCACCAGTCTACTGTGAAAAGTGGTGAGTGATTTCTTTTGTATCACTTGCTTTGTTTGGTTTTCTCCTTTCTTTCCTCTTCCTTCTTCCTTCATTATTAAGCTATTTTTATCTTGACTCACAGATTTTGGGATCTTTTGCTCTTCCTATTCTCTCTCCCCATCCTGCTGGGAGCAGGGGGATTTAGTGAGTAGCTGTGTAGGGCTTAGCTACCAGCCAGGGTCAAATCACTACATTCTTGAATTAATTGGTGACAGAAAATACCCTCACAAAGGTTAATGGAACTGCAGAAACAAAGCCAGATGTCTAATTTATATGTGTGCAGAGAAGAGATTGAGTGTACTTGTTTTACTGAGAATGAGTATGTAAGGGATTCATTTCTGTTGGCAGAATTTAGACAGGGCTTGGTTAGTACTTCTGCTTCATTAAAATTATAAAAAGGGAGTTTATGGACACCTAGATATGGTTCTTGTCATTCAGAGACCTCATTCTCTGACCATGGGGACTCAGATGCTGTGTGTCATGTTCTGCTGCTGCTTGCCTTGAAAAAAAAATGACTGCTAACAACATTATGCACTTAAGCTTCCTCTCAGGAGCTGTTAATCACAATGGTGGCAAGCTAGAACCTGATGTTTAGGACCTGAATAATCCTGCCTTATTTAAATCATTTTGGATAGAATAGCAACTTAGCCTTAGCAAACAAACTGTCCCTGTTAGCAGATAAACTTACCTGACTGGTGCCATCATCTTAATGTTGGAGTTCATCCTGTTCAACAAGCTGGCTGAAATTAGCTCTCAACTTTAACCTTGCAAAAATTTAGGGTATATTTGAAAGGCATGTGATATTCATAAGTGTGTATGTAAGAGGAAGCATAGTTCAGGGTGCCTATACTCTCACCCTGGAGATTCTGTGTGCCAGCCTATTCCCACGAGAGAGAACAAACTGAAATTTAGGTCATAATAACCTCAGTTCCTTCTGTCCCAATAATTTTACAGGTTCTTACATTATAAGTCTCTTCCAAACAATTAAACAATAAATCTGTGGAAGATGCTATGTTCAGAGACAATGTTCAGAGCACCCAAATAAATGTTCTCCCAGAACTAAGGAACTACTTTGGAAGAAAGCATTACAGCCTTACAGACCCAGCATGCCTCCAAAGGACTTCATCACACCAAATGATTTCTTACTGCCTTGTAGGAGTCCAAAATTGCCAGGGGACTGTCAAAGATTCTCTCACTAAAAGAATGGACTCCTAAAACATGGTAAGTTCTGACTTTCCAATTGAGGACTTCAAATATGGCTCACCATATGCTAAAATTTCTGAAGGAATACATGTGACAGAAGAGTTTTAGGAGCTAAGTTTACTTGACTTGGAATCTTTTTTTTTTCTGTGAAAAGCATGCAATTCAGGGCCCTGAAGGAAGTGGCTGCAACCCTAAGTACATGTTCATAAAACCTATAAAGCAAAATTATATTTCATGAGTAGATTCCACTACAGACTCATTGTGACCTCCTAGTAGTGTATTAGTCAAATCCTACAGCAAGCAGTGGACACCATGGACACAAATCAATTTCTTAAACACGGGTGCCTAGGGCCACCTAAAACACTCTAAGGCATCCTAGACATCCACATGTCCCTGACAGAGACACCTCTACTGCAGAGAGAGGACAGGCATGCATCTAAATTTACACATCTTCAGATGACACCGGAGATACATATTTTGGCAACTACATTATACTCCATCATTTAACATTATTCAAGGGGTTTCATCTGATGAAGCATAGTGTGTGACCACAGCTAATTTTACTAAGAAAATTAATGTTATTATATGAGACATAAGTGTAATAGAAGCTGACTCTCACACTGCTGATTGATGACTTCTGTCAGAAAAGATGTGTTACAACTGTCACTTGAGTGTGGAGTGTAGTAATGCTTTCTATAGTAGCTGGTTCGTCTTAGGTGGCCTTATTTCTGGTCCTTTGCTGTTAAATTCTGTATATCCTGCTTGCAGGATACTTTTACACTTGCTCAACTTTTGTAAACAGAAGAACCCAAAGGGAGAGTTATAGTGAGTAATACAATCCTCCCCCTCTTGTCACTTACTTCATAGAGATCTTCAACCAAGGAAAGACAGATTAAAGTCAGATTAAAACTTGATAGTCTAGACACATGCAGCGGGCACAGCTCTCTTTGTAAAAGAACAAGATATAGCAGATTGCTACTACTTCAGCATGGCCTATAAGAAGCAAACTGATTTGTTCAGTTTCTATATATATGTGGTACATATGCCTGCAAGAACATGATCTGTAAGTCTTAGGCCTGTTTCATTTTCCTTTAGCTTTGTAAAAATTTTCCAGATAATATATTCTAAGGGGAAGTACTTTCCCCTTATGTCACATATCACACAGTCTAGTTTTTCCCTTTCAGCTTAGTGTAGTTGCATTCCAGAGACCCATGACAATGTATCCTGAATTTATCTCAGGTGTAACAGTCTCAGGTAGTCTGGTACATCCAAATCTAATTTTACATTCCATCTTCAAGTGTAAATTTTCAGTGGGGTGACTTCACCATGCTTAACATTAGATTTGTCAGTGAAAAAATCCCTTCATGCAAGTAGATTTTTTATTTTAAGTTGTTTGGTTTCACTTAAGTACAACTGAGCTGTTACACAAGTTTGATTCTGTAAGTACATAACCACCTATAATACAGCATGTGAGAAGCATATACAGTACAAGAAGAAAAGTAGTTAATACTGCTGTCAGGGTTCAGTTTTATCAGAAAGCATTGTGGGTAACTAAGTATTGTAAAGTATGCAGGTTAGGTACTACATTAATTCTACTCCCTGGATTACAAAACTCTATTCACAATGTTCAAAGTGCAGGAATGTTTTTAGTTTTCATATTTTCAGAAAAGCTTCAACCATCCATTTCAGTTTTGCTTTGATTTGTAAGGCCTATTTTTGTTTGTTTGGTTTGGTTTTAATTCTTAAAATGTTTTAAAATACATGATTTTCCTAATTGAGTAGAAAAGATTGTGGTTTAACTCAGGCATTTGCTGTGAAGATAATAATTCACATTTCAGTGCCTACAGCTAGTTTAAGTCTCCAGTAATTTGTAATAGCAAGGAAAATGTCTCAACATCTGTTTCATGCTCATCATGTTAACTTAGTAAGTGATAACAGGTGTTCACAGTAGTATCTGGTAAAATGTGATTGAATACTTAAATATGAGAAATAAATTGGGATTTTTTTAGCAATAAATTAAAGTTTGAAATATTCTACCAAGTAGGATGTTTTTCTACATATTTCCAAAATGCAGTTTCCATGTATTTAAGTGCTTAAATATATTTTATTATCTGGAGTGAATTTTAAGGCATCATATAACAACTTTTTTTTCCTATATTGCACATAATTTTGTTTATTAATGTCTGAAGAAGTACTGCAATTGCCATATACTGCTGTCAAATAATTACAATTTTTTCAGGCACATGGAGGATTTTAGATGTTCATTAGTGTTAATAAAGTAGAAGACATTTTTTTCTTTTAGAATTGGAGTATTTTTGTTTTCTTTCCATGAAAATATCTGTAGCCTCTAAATATCATGTTTTCTAGTTTATTTTAAATCAAGTATGTTGGAAAGCATACATGAACTTTACAAGGACATACATTTTTATAAACTACTCTAAGTACGACACCTTCCAAAGCACACTGAATACAAAATGGAACTTGATCTCATGCCGAACATCATGGAACTTTCTCAAACAAACTAGATGGAATTTTGGCCTTGTACATTGAGTTCTCTCTAATTCACCATGAACTTCCAGAATTGGAAACAATTGTGAATTGTTCTGTTCTTTTGCTAATAAGAAACAATTCCCATTACCAAAAAAGACACTATACTGCAAGTTCTAAAGGCCACTGCCGCTTAAAATGCTTCTAAGATGCACAAGAACTGTGGACAAAGTTGTAGTACTTTGTACTATCCATCTACTTGATAAGTAAGAGAAGGTATTGCCACACACAAACTACACACTGTTGGAAAAACACATTTTTTTCCTAGAGCAGCAGGAGAAGATCTTTTATACTATCTGCCTTCTAAGAGGTGAGAAGGGAATTTCACAGGACAGAACATGAGTGACTTCCTCTGCACAGTGAGGAAACAGATTGCCATAATTTTTTTCACCCAACAAATTATTGTTCGATCAGTAGGCTCACAATGCCTATAGTAACTTCTCTCACATATGAGTCATTTATTTATTTACTTGTTTGCTTATTTTGGCAAAGGAAATGTTCTGTCCTTATTGTCCAGAATATTTTTTAAAAATCAAACAAAAGCAAAATAAGACACAGATCTGCCAAACACTGAAAAATACTTTAAACTTGAGGATAATAAAAAAACTTGCTCAACTCAGCTGTGATATTTAATTGTTACATTGACTTTCTGCTGACTTTCTAAAATATTGTAAATGACTATAGGAAAAAATATTCATCCTACACTTCAATCATCAGAATGAGTAAGTTCAGTACAAGAGAAGTTTTTCTGTAACTCATTAAGTATTATACAAAATAATGAATGATATTTCACAAATTTTCCCATCAACTTGGGAAGAGTTAAAAGTTCTATGCATATTTTCATTAAAAGCAAGCAAGCAAGCAAGAAAGTAAGAAAGAAGTTTTTCATTAGTTTTGGCAGTTACTTTGAGCTTAAGTGTTCCAATTAGGGAATGATGGCCAAAAAAAAAAAAAACCTTTATCATTTGCTTTCTTCTTTTTTAGGGTGTTTTGGTTTTATATTTGCTGGTAATAACACCAGTTGGAAACATTTTTCATAAAAGCAAAACAGCTTAATTTCAACTTGTATAATGATTCACATAAGAGCTCCATTTATGGACACTTTAACACTGTGAATCACTATTCACTCTGACAAATTATAACACAACTCTATTAGATTTCCTGTTACGGACTTTAACAGATGTCTAATTAGAAACTGAAAGTGAATTCAAATTAAACCAGTATTTGGCATATGTATAGTATCAAATCATTATTTATTAAGATATTTTCTCAGAGGCAAGACAAAATATTATCATCTTTCTACATTTACAATTTTCAGGTAAAGAAAGAACATTTAAATACTGCACACCCACAGGTTTAGTTACTATGGGATAGTCTAGAGGTGTAAGTGAAATATTCTATAGCACTTTCATCGAAACAGTGCTGCACAGACAGTTAAAATAATTCTATTTCATAAGTTTCAAAGTCTTAAATGCATTTAACATTAAAAAATAAGAAAACTCTGATGAAACAAAATGTCACATCTTTCATTACATAAATATTTATCAATTATTTTATTAACGTGATGTCCTACACCCTTGTAGGTCACAGAACATACAAACAATTTATCTAACATTCAATGTAATCTCTTCTTTTTGTCAACATGTAATATATTTTATTTGTAAATTAAGATATTCTTCTTGCAATCTTACACTACTATAACACAACACAATTATATGCCAGCTACCATACTTTTGAACTTGGTCTTGTCACATGAAAGCCGAGAGCAGGTTTATCAGTGGATGCAGAAATCATGACTAGAATTTGGCATTTGTGCTACTGAAATCTTTAATTCCTTAAATAGATTAGTAAAATAAATTATTTAAAAAGACAGTTCTAAGGGACAGACTCACAAAAGTAATCATGAATTCCAGTTCCATAGCAACAATAGTTCATAAGAGTTTTGAACTGAGGTTCAGAAAATGATTTCTCAGAAACACTTGCCTTTCTTACAGAGGAAAGTTTAGTTCAAGCTAAGTTGCCTTAGGCCACATCTACATTAAACTGTAGTTTGGAACAGAACTATGTTTTTGAAGAAATTCTCCTGATTATTCTATGTCATTCATTTTTGAATGGTTTTTGAACCAGTTTTAATGAGGTTTGATGAAGCTGAACTACTATTTTTCACCTTTTTTTTTTTCCTCAGGGAAAAAACAAACCTTTCCTAAAGAGAGAACTTCATTACAAATTCTATTCCAGGTGCTTATCAAATGCCCTCCAATATCTAATGCAGAAATGCTTGATATTCCATATACATTTGAACAACATGCCTGATGGTCAGTCCAGTAGGTCAAACAAATCTATCCTAAAGGATAAACAAGCAACCACCCAGCTAACACACTGCAGATGCAGAAGCCTCATAAAATTGGTTTTCAATTACTGATTAATTTCTACTGAAGAATAGGAATTTCCATGAGAAAAATATTTTGCTACCATGGATATAACCTTAATCTTGACAGTAAAAGATATTTTCAGCATCTTCTTAATCTTAGTGTTTTCTTTCATTAACTATGAGCAATTCAGAATGCTGATTCTCATGCAATCCACTTTTAAACATATTACTCATCTACTACATCACTTAGGTTGAGCTACTATTTAGATGTACAGACATATTTCTCTTAAATATTTCAATATTCAGTACCAAAGTAACTATGCTTAAAGTACCTGACTTCCATTACAGAATCCAAAAGCTTTACAATCACATTCTCTGTATAATATGTGGCAATATGCTCTTGCATCCCAGAAAGCCAATATCCTGGGCTGCCTCAAAAGAAGTGTGGACAACAGATTGAGGGAGGTGATTTTCTTCCTCTAGTAACACCCCATCTGGAGCACTGTGTCCAGCTCCTGAGGTCTCAGTACAAGAAGGACATGGACCTATTGTAGCAGGTCCCAAGAAAGAGGGCTACAAAAATCATCACAGGGCTGGAATACCTCTCCTGTGAAGAAAGATGGAGAGGACTTGGTCTGTTCAGCACCCTGCTCTACCCCCATCCCCCAGGCTCTGGGAAAACTTTCTTGTAGCCTTCCAATACTTTAAAGGAGGCCTGTAAGAACATGATCTAGTTGAAGAAGTCCTTGCCCATGGCAGGCGGGTTGGACTAGATCCTTAAATGCTCCTACCAATCCAAACCATTCTATGAAATGGTTAGGCATTCAGAAAAGGGACTTTTAGCAATAAGTACCATGAATAGAAATGTCACTAATCTGATCAGCAGGGTAGTCCAAAACCAGAAATATGTATATTAAAAACATATAATTCAGAATTTATGCATCTTGATCTTGGAAATGATTATGTACATTTGTCCAGAATTTGTACTACCTAAGTCTTTTGTTGTTTTAAATCACTGTTAAAAAACCCATACCACATCCCTAAAAAAAAACCCCAAACATCTGTTTTACTCAATATGTATTTAAGATGTTGTAGATGCCTCTTTTCTGTAAGCAAAGAAATCAAACCTGTTCTCTATCAGGTTGTTTTTTTTTTTTTTACAGGTTATTCCTGTAATTCTGTGGCTGTTTCTTACTGCATAATAAAACTATGGATTAATTAAATTAATTAGTTCAAGAAAGGAAGAATGAACAAGTTTAGCTATGACCTTTTGGATCTAATGGCTAGCACAGTTCTTGGATAGAATGAGATGATATTGTCACCTCTGCCTTTATATTTGTTTTGTATTTTATCCAATGCAAGTCCATAGAGACGAGATCTGTATATACACTGACATATTTTCTGTAGCTAGGGGTGAGGATTACACTAGAAACTGAGACTGCTGAAATGAGCTTTTAGCAGTGTGTTGGATAGTGATGCCATAAAACCTCAGTGAATTTATTTCTTAAATCTTTAGTCATGTGAAAAATTACTGCCAAGCAGTTCAAGAGTTTAGCATTTACCTAATCCCTAATGGGGCTTAATTACCCTTAACTTCATATACATGTATAATATCCATTACTTTCATTAGGTCAAACCTCTTCTGAGAATAATGATGTCATTGTGTATAAATTCAGAGGATCCTGCTTACTTGGCAGTCTTGCAGAAACAAAATAAAACAAAAAGCTACACTACTTTCATTTAAAAAGACAGTGAGAATTGTAAATTTATTTCCAAGTTATTCAGATAAATATTAATCTTATTTACATCAATATATCAACAACTATGGATGCCATTTGCATTTTTATTTAATGTCAGTTTAATGATCTTGATTTAAAGAAAACTCCTTTTTTTTTTTTGTCTCCATTTTATTTCTTCTTGTTCCTCGTGAAGGTCATTAGCACCTACAAGCCTCTCTTACAATCCGTTATTATATCAGAATGTCATACAGATCAACCTTTTCAAAACAGGAAGATAGTCTGTTATTGTATCATGATTTTGGTACTCCTCTTGTAGCATTATTTCTCAAATGATATACATAAGTGACTATTTTTTATGTTATCTCTCTCAACTCATTTGAATGGACTCACTCTCTGTCATTGGTTTCTCTCCTTTCTCTGCTGCTTTCATATTTTTTCTGTGATGTTGCCTTGCTTGGAAGTGGCAGTTATTTAAAGCATGTATTTAAATTAAATTGTAAATGTTAAGAGACATTAGCTATTTCACAGAATCACAGAATGTTAGGGTTGGAAGAGGCCTCGAAAGATCATCTAGTCCAACTCCCCTTCCGGAGGAGGATAACCTAGAGCAGGTCATACAGGACCAGAGAAGGAGACTCCACAACCTCTCTGGGCAGCCTGTTCCAGTGTTCTGTTACCCCCACAGTGAAAAAGTTTTTCCTAATATTTTTATGGAACCTCCTATGTTCCAGTTTACATCCATTGTCCCTTGTTCAATCACTGGACATCACTGAAAAGAGCCTGGCTCCATCCTCCTGACACTCACCCTTTATATATTTATAAACATTAATGAGGTCACCCCTCAGTCTTCTCCAAGCTAAAGAGACCCAGGTGGTTCAGCCTTTCCTCATAAGGGAGATGTTCCACTCTCTTGATCATCTTTGTGGCTCTGCGCTGGACTCTCTCAAGACAGCTTAAATAAGTAAGTTTTAATTAGAATTAATCACTTAGATGTATAATGTTGTATGATTTAGTGCACTGTTTTCTTAACTTTACTTAGCTAGATTTGCTGAAGCCTTAGGCCACAGCTGTAAACTTTCACTTGGATTTACTGAACTTGTACAGAACTTTATTCATAATTACATTCCCATTGTAATAACCTATTCCTTTATATTAGATTCAAACAACCAGGTTTAAATATTAACCATGTCATGTCAGAGGCCTGTATTTTCCTTTGGGAATATAATCATACTGACTACCAGGAAGGCATTGTAGTTCCTGAGGAAGCTAGAGATAACACTTTCAAAAGTATTGAAGCTCAGCCTAATGTTCCTTATACAGGGAAAGTTTTATGCAGGCTAACTGCTTCTGAAAAAGTTTCCTTGAATGTTTACCTTTGAAGAGCTTTCATTTCTTCTTTTAATTGAGGAATCTTCCAAAAGCCAAAACAGACTTAAAAGTGAAGACTGGAAGTTATAGCAACTAAGACTGACAAAGGGTATGCAAATTCAACATACTCCCTTAGCAGCTTATTAGTGTCAGAGATCTTGGCAAGTTATGTATAATGTTAAATGCTTTTATAAGTTAGAAACCTTCTTAAGGTGCTGGTTCATGGAGAAACTTTTATCCCCTTTTTTTTTAAGGGTATATCTTTCCTGAACAGAATTGGCCACAGCAGGGAAGAAAGATGTAACTTATATTGGTTTCCATTGTCCCAGGCTAATCTAGGGAATAGAGCACTCATGTTTGTTCTCAGTCATGTATCTTTCTCTTTTTTAAAATAGATTTGTACATGAATAAAATTATCATAACAACCATAACCTTTTTCCTATCGCCGTCAACTGTTATACTTTTTGGCATTATTATTGATACAATGTTGATCACCTGTGTGAAAATATCCAACAAAGCTGACAGTTTTATCTGACAATTGGTAGAACGCCACAATTATTCATAAGTGATTCCCATCGAATGCCTTTTCTAAATCATCTGGACTTTGCAGCAGTACAGAACTGAAATTCCTGAATTGTTGAGCCTTCACTGGCTAAGGCTTTAATCAAAGGATATAGAAAAGTAAAGGATCAGAAAAAGGAGTGAAGAAGCATTTTCTTCTGCACAGAAATCATCTCTCACAATAAAGCCAATATGGCCAAAAACACCTCCTTTTTCTTTTTTTTTTTTTTTGCCTTGACCCACCTGCTATATCTGCAGTGGTATCTGTTTAAGTATCAAAATAAGACACTTAGGACAAGCACTCTGGTTGCCCTAAGCTCCTTATAAAGTTAGTAGAGAGAAAACACATTTAATATCTGGCTTCTCCTGTGGAGATTTTCTCTTCACCAATTATATAGGAATCTATGTACCTATAAAATTCCCATATGTATGCTTCTTACTTGATTTGAGGTGGGATGTACACTAATGTTCATATGCATTCACATAGGAGACATATATATGTGTAATTATTTAAATTATGCAGCATGTAAACACTTATGTATATGCATATGCCCATATTAACATCTTTTGTTTATTTATGTCTGTAACATTAAACCCAGCTATCTGAAAGTACAACAGAGGAAGTATTACATAACTGCCATTATGTGGCATATTCCTGCCACCTTATTGATCCTGTTCTAATCTTTCAAAAGCAATTATATCAACATTAATACTGTACTATTAAGATATATACAAAATCAAGGTGTAATTTTTTGAAGTAATGAAATGAGAGAATGCTTGTCCCGTGACTGCTGTCTTCTGAAAATCTCAGAGGTAGAACAGATTACTCTACAAAGATCAGGAATATCTGAAATACTTTTTAAAATTCTATATTGATCAATGGGAAAAACAAAGAAATACCTTAATAAACATTATTGAAGGTATCACTCTGTAAACCATATTATGTATTGCAGCAATTACCTTTCATCCAAGGTCAAAGTATAAGGTAGGATAAGGTAGTAGGTTTTTAGTTGGAATTGTCTGTCTCTGTTGATAGGCAGAGTGCCACCTTATTAAGCTGAAAGGTCACAGAAGGAAAAAAAACAGAATATAACAAGTAGTGAATATTCTTAGTAAATTCTTGTTAAGCTTTATAAGAAGATATTGTTATGAATAGTTATGTATTCAATGAAAATAGAACTGTCAATGAACAGAGTGGTAACCAGATCAGACAGTTATGTAGGCTCAGTTTTGGCAGACCAAAAGTACTTATTGTTAAGCTGGAGCTCAGTACTAATCCTCTGTTGGATACAGAAAACAGTTTTAATTTTTGCCATGAACAAATAATCAGTTGGCTTTATTTTAGCTACTGATTATTAGAGGCACTCTAGGCTGCAGTGATCATACACTGGTGAAGTTCACAGTCATGAGGATATGGAAAAGGCAAAGAGTAAAGTGAGGACCCTGAATTTTAAGAAAGCATAATTCCATCTGTTCAAGGAGTAAATCAATAGGACCCCCTGGGAAATGGCCCTTAGGGATGAGATTACAGAACAGAGCAAGCAAGGTCAAGAATGAAATGCACAGAAAGTGTGGAATCAGGGACAGGTATCCGGGGAAGAGAATAGGGATGCTGCCTGGTTATGTTGGGATGGGGTGAGGAAGGCCAAGGCATGCCTGGAGCTGAACTTTGCAAGGGACACAAAGAATAATAAGAAGGAATTCTATGGGTATGTCAATCAGAAAGTAAGAGTAAATACCCCATATGAACACAGCAGGCAAACGTAACAATGGACGAGGAGAAGGCTGAGGCACTAAAATTTTTTACTTCACTTCACTGAGAGCCTCTCTTCCCACACCTCTCAAGTGGATGTACCAGAAGACAGGGAATGGGGGGGGCAAAGTCTCTCCCACTGTAAGAGAAGATCATGTTAATGGCCACCTGAGGAACCTGAACATATATAAGTCTGTGGGACCTGGTGAGATGAATCGCAGAGTCCCAAGGGAACTGGCTGATGTGGTTACCAAGCCACTCTCCATGATATTTGAAACCTGTCGGCCTCACCTCTGTGCCTTGGAAGATCATGGAGCAAATGCTCCTAGAAGCTATGCTAAGACACATGGAGGACAGGGAGGTAATTCAAGACAGAGGGATAGGATGCTATCCAGGGGGACTTGGACAAGCTTGAAAAGTGGGCCTGTGTGAATCCCATGAGGCTCAACAAGGCCCAGTGCAGGGTTCAGCACCTGCGTTGAAGCAATCCCTGGTATCAATAGATGCTGGGGGATGATAAGATTGAGAGCAACCCTGAAGAGAAGGACTTGGGTGTTGTAATGCATCTTGAGAAGAATGGACATGTGGTCCATCCAGACTCAGTATTGCCTTGGCATGTCTGGGCTTGCC
>JAAGNO010004701.1:0-39608 GCA_033439905.1 Ceryle rudis | reverse complement strand
AATCTACATGTTTTTTGAACACCTCCAGGGATGGTGATTCCACCGCTTCCCTGGGCAGCCTGTTCCAGTGCCTGACTACTCTTTCAGTAAAGAAATTCTTCCTAATATTCAATCTAAACCTCCCCTGGTGCAACTTCAGGCCATTTCCTCCTGTCCTTTTGTTATTTACTTGAGAGAAGAGGCCACAGCCACCTCACTACAACCTTCTTTCAGGTAGCTGTAGAAAGTGATAAGGTCCCCCCTCACCTTTCTCCAAACTAAACAATCCCAGTTCTCTCAGCCTCTCCTCATAGGATTTGTTCTCCAGACCCTTCGCCAGCTTGGTTGCCCTTCTCTGAACTTGCTCCAGCAACTCAATGTCTTTATTGTGGTGAGGGGCCCAGAACTGAACACAGTACTCAAGTTATGGCCTCACCAGTCCTGAGTACAGGGGCATAATCACTTCCCTAGACCTGCTGGTCACACCGTCTCTGATATAGGCCAGGATGCCATTGGCCTTCTTGGTCACCTGGGCACACTGCTGGCTCATGTTCAGCCAGCCATCCACCAGCACTCAATCCTCTCATCTAGATCATTGATAAAGATATTGAACAAGACCAGCCCCAAAACTGAACCCTGGGGGACACCACTGGTGACTGGTCACCAACAGGATTTAACTCATAGCTGTTTTGTTTCACTTCTCAGATGGTTGTAGTAACCTCCTCTCTATCTCCTTGTCGTGAGAAAGGTTTATGCTCTGAAGTTCTGCCAAAATGCTTTGGCATGCCATGGGGGGCTCACAAGAGGCTCAGCTCCTTCTGGAGAAAGGGCTATATTTCAGATGCATCTTCATCCCACATCTCCCTACTGCTCCATATAAGCATGCAAACATCCCACAGTGTTTGGTCCATGTGTGAGCTTTTAGCACTGCTGCAGCACACTCAGGTGTGTGCTTCAGAATGACCAAACACATCAAGAAATAAGAGCTGGTGGGTCATCTGGGTCACCTTCTGCCAGCATGGGAGTTTCCCCTGATATGTTGTCCCCATAGCAGCTCTGATCAGGCACTCTGGGAAAATGAAGGGGGTCAGATGAAACACACCTGATTTGGAAATCTTGTTGAATTCCTCCCTGTTGCTGTGAATACTGCCTGTTTCAAGTTATCTTGTAAATACTTCTGTCATCATGACTAATGACCTGCCAGAAGAAAAGGAAAAAGACATATGAAATGGAGCTGCATTTGGGGGTAGGTGCCTTGCCCCTCCAATTTCCTCACTACGATGGCGTTCCTTTGTGAAGAAGCGCTTTGAAACTTCACATTCAAAATCTGCTATTTTCCTTACAGTATTGTTTATACAGTGGTCATCTGGAAATGGTCTAAAGCTTTACTTGTTCCCAGAAAAAATAACCCAGGCTTTATTTTAAAATGCATCTTTGGATCAAGAAGGCAACCAATACCATTAACAGAAAAGCATTTTAGCTAGATGGTAGCCGTTTGAAAACAAAGTTCTGCCCTGAGTTTTTCCTGGACAAAACCAGATCATACAAACAGGAGTCCTTCTACCTGGCACAGCTTTCCCATGTAGAGCCTTCAAAGTCCTTACAGTGAATACAGCTACTAGTCCCTTTTACAGCACTAAAAATCGAGACACAAAGGGACTCATCGAAGCTGAAAAATAACTTCAGCTCTTCTGCAAGCCAGGCTACTGAGCAGTCTGCTGTCCTTCTCTGCCTCACCTGCAAGAGGGGCAAAAGTGAGGAAATAGTCATTTTCCCTCTGTCACATCCAAGAGTTAAGTTGTGCTCACTGATCTCTGGACATTAAGACTCATTCATGTCCATGTGGAGTTACTTCTTATCTCCTACAGGGCTTTATAGCCCATAGTAGTTTTGGAACAGCCCACTTGCACTGTGGCTTTGTTACTCACTTAAAAAAAAAAACTATATATATATAAAAATAAAAAAAAAATCTGTCTCTCTTTTCTTCTTCCTCTTGGATTTTGCAGGAATAATTGAGCCCCTTTGGTTTGTCTCTAAGGAGGGGAAACTCAATGACTGATAATTACCTTGCATGCCATTTAATGAAATTGAAGGAGCACAGTAACATCCATAATCTAACTCTTCTAGCTTGTTAAGCCCTAGTTCTGCATATTTCCAAGTGTTAATATTCAGGCATAAATGGAAAAAGGTTAAAAGGATTCAGTGAATTTGTAACAAACATGCCCTTTGTATATATGAATTCTGAGTCATCTCTACTGGACATGGTGCATTGGTTAATCTTGCTATGAATACCAAAATTACCTCCTTGTTAGCAGGACTTTTCATTGCTGTTATTACTGTAGCCCAGTGGAAAGGGCACTGACTTAGGTGCCAAGAGACTTGGTTTCTCATCACATCACTGCTACTGTCCTGTCATTTGTCCTAGGACAAATTCCTGCATCTATTTATTCTCCTCTTTCCCTTCCCATCTCATGCTGTCTTGTGTATCTAGAGGTAAAGCTCTTTGGGACAGAGACCTTATATACTCAGTGTCAGGTACAAGGGAACCTGATCTCAGCTGATGTCTTAATGAAGTAGCAACAAATGCCAACCAACCAGTTAAATGTTAAATGAAAAGAAGTTCCATCCAAAATTAATGAACATACTCAAAACTGAGCATACTCTGTACGAAATTTAAACCAGCTTTATCAACTATAGTTTCAGCAGTCTTAGGTTATCTGGTGCACGAGATGGCACATTCTGCAGCATTCTACATTTTAAATATGGAGGCCTTTAATAAATAAGCATTGAACAAAAGCCAACACAGCTGATCCCACATCTTTTCAGTTGTAGCCTCCTTCTAGTTGTCCTGCTTTCATTCTGTAACATTCCATACACAGCAGTGTTTTGCAGTGAAAATGAAAAATGAAAACTCAAAGGAAGAAATCATTATCATGGGGCAAGACTGAGAGTTGATCAAAGGTTACTGAGAGTGAAGATATAAGAGTTTTGCAGCTGTACTGAGAGAGAGAGCAATCAACAATTAAAATATATATATATAAAATAGTGGAGAATGGAGGAGAAAAGAGGCAGCACTTTATTAAGTGCCATCAATGTTTAAGGCATAAGGCAGAAATTCCTGAACCAAGCAATTCATAGTTTAAGTGTTAAATTGTACCTTTAAGTGGAAAAAGGCCACACTGAGGCCAAGAAACCACTTACTGAGATTTCTTAGAACATTTTCCAGCAATGCTGGGGTCTGCCTTCCTCCCATCACTCTTTTGGAGACGAAGGGTGTCTCCATAAATCACACCTCCCTTACAGGCCGGTGTCATCCACACAGATAATCTCTGCTCCCTCTGTGACTGCTGCTTCACCACGAGAGCTGTGTCTTTGCAGTACTCCACACTCTTGAGAAAGAGTCAACAGCAGTAGAAATGGGTGGGGCAAGACACTGCCAATCTGGTGAAGGAGCAAAACCATAAAACCATTGCCCCCTCATTAAAAGGACCACAGTGGATGGGTAACAGATAATGTGAGCACAAGGACTACTAAGGAGTTCCCATTATCCATAGCTAAGCTGTCCTCTTTCCAGCTGGATCTTCTATGTTGATGTACAGCTTTTCATCAAAAGATACCCATTGTTTTCTTCAATGCTGACACTTGAAGATCGTTACGTCTGGTTGGTTTGGGTGTTTTCAAATTTATGTGCCTGTAGTTGATGAAATTTGGTCACTGGCTGAACCTCATCTCTGCCAAATTACAACATGCACCTGTCTTGGCTAGCACAGAGCAGCAGCCTTTAGATCATTTGAAACCTTCATGACTGCATCCTAGCATGCCTGGATACCTAAGGGTTTCTTTGAAGTGCAACTTATGTGGTGGGACAAAATTGTGAGAAAGACCTTGTATTCCTGCCCTAAGGCCTGATCCACCTCTCACAGGCACAGCTTTACCACAGAAGAC
The DNA here is from genome assembly GCA_033439905.1 of Ceryle rudis. Lineage (NCBI taxonomy): Eukaryota > Metazoa > Chordata > Aves > Coraciiformes > Cerylidae > Ceryle > Ceryle rudis. The sequence continues at coordinate 35,684 of JAAGNO010004701.1, read as the reverse complement.
TTACACACCACAGGCATCGAGTTGCTCTGTACTAATACCTTGACATCTACAACAGCAGAAACAACAACAAACAGGGACGGAGTTATGGGTAACCCTCTCACTACACGTGCAGGGTGGAAATGTGACATGAAAAACTCTCTGAAGCATTCCCAATGTCATTCTTGAGTGTGGAGCCCATGTGAGGCACACAACCTTAACCTCTCCCTCTCGCTCTCCTCAGCACCTTCCCATGCTCTTTGGTATTTTGCCATGTGTGTAATGAAAAACTTACTTTTGTCATCATTAAAACCAGTATCATGCATTGGAAATAGAGGAAAAAAAGAAAAACACGATCCTGTAAGCTGAGAAAGCTGCAGAAAGGTGGTGAGCTCTCCCAGTGGAGCTCTTGGAAGCCTGTTCTGCCACAGAAAGCAGATAAAATCTAGCTGAGGAAAATCATATTTGGCCTAATATGACCCCTACATTTAGTGTAAGATTCAGAAAGAAATATGTGGCCTTGCAAGCACAGAAAGGTATTAAGGCATCCACCCTAGACAGAGACATTAAGCTAAAAAGGCTGCTGATTGGAGGTGTTTGTTTTCCCTACCCATATTTTTCATACCAGGAAATGTAAGACTTTTTGTTGCCTTTTCAGAAAATACCAAGGTTATAATGTCTAACATGCCAGAGTATGAAACAAAAAGAAAATAAGAATTCGCTTCTGGTTTACAGCTGTTGTCCCAATAGTTGTATATGCACCAATAAAGTATTACAACGGTCCAGAGAGACTTATTTGCCAAGCCACAAGCACATCACGCTCCAGAAATAAACAAGGGCCAAAAGAGAAAAAGTCAGTCCTGTTGGAACTATGTTTAAAAAGCCTCCTTAGCTTGGTTTGAAACCACATACGCCATTGCCAATCTTGCAATACCATAAAACACTAGCCTTCCACCCCCAAACCATGAAATTAAATATATATGCACTAGTTATTTTTATTTGTCTTCTACAAGCCCCAAAGGTTCAAATGTACAATCTTCTCCCTGCCATCACGAGGGCCTAGCACACTTCTTTTTAAACAAAAGCTGAGATTATCGTGTAATTAAATGGCTCTAGGCACCGAGCCTTAAAAAATATACCCTTTAGAGGATCACTTCAAATGAAAGACAGTAATGCTGTAGCGAGAGAGATGGCAAAGAAAAGTGTTGCAAGCAGATCCATGTGAAGGCTAAGGTGAGAGTGGCTGAGCAGGGCTGGTGACAGTCTCTGCTAAACTATGGCAAGCGGGGTCCATCCCAGGAGCCCATGGGAAGAAAGCGGAAAATACACAAACCTCCAGCCTTGGCGTTTGGCTGGAGCTCTGCTGCGCTTGATCTGCAATTCCTCTGGGAAATCCCACTGAGATTTTTGGCTGAGGCTTTGGAACAACTGGAGAGGAAACTTCATCAAGCCCTCCGCCTGTTTGGAGAACACTTTATAAGTTTATGCTATGCTGACTGAACACTTCTGCAGTGCAAACACCGGCCATTAGATTTCTAGCTCATAGGCATGGCAGTCAAGGTTTGCAGAAGGGCTGCCAGTGAAAGACAGTCCGGTGAGCTGGGGTGCAAGGCAGCTCTTTTTGGCACAAGCTTTTGAGGATCTTATTCTTTTGCTCTGCAGCTGCAAATTGCGGTAGTTCCCCAATGGGTAGATGGAATCTGTTGTTTTCTCTCAAGAGAGTTACTAATCTTTTCAGCTACATAAATACACTTCTATTATTGTCTGAGTAAATTGCCTTAGAAAACTGTTTCTTCAGCAAAAAAAAAAAAAAAGCTGAAATTTCTTAAAAGGAAAATGTCAGTATATTTTTCATAATTATTCCAGTACTTTTTTTCTACCATTGTTTATGGTAAAATCTCAATAGTTAGGAACTAGCATATAAACTGACATTATCATACCTGCTTAAGAATCCGAGTTCACCCATCTCAATCTCCCTAGCTCCTCTGTAAATCTCACCTAGATTTCTTCCCAAATTATCACCTGCCTATGTTTGTTTGTTATTACATTTCTCTTGGATGGAAAAGGGCTCTGAAAAGAAAAAGATTATACAACCCCACCATCAGCATCGCACTGCAGTGCTCACCTCCAGCCCTTCCCAGAAAGATTCCAGTTCAGCAAGATATTTATCCAAATGCTTAATTCTGCAAGCAGCAGTCTGCACTTGCTCTGCCCCCTCCAGCAGTAAGATGAGGGGTTTGCCCTGGGAGTCGGAGGAGCAAGGCAGTGTTTAACAGATCCAGATATCAAATGGTATGAGCCCCTCAAAAATGAGGGCAGAAGCCAGAAGAGGGATCTCCTTTATTTTATACACAACATCATGTTTGTAATGGTATTATTGGAATTAATAACTCTTTAAATACTTGAAACTAGACAGTATTTTGACAACCTTTTGAATAATTTATTTTGTTACAAGCAAAGAAACCATGCAACAGGCACTATCTAGATGTAATTTCCAAACAAATCTGCACTGTGATTTCACCAGGAGGTCTATATATGGAATGCAGACAAGTCCAGAGCAGATTTGCTGAGATGCCTATGGATGTCTGTCAAATCTGCCTTTATATTACAATACAGTATTTGGTCAGAAAAGAACCCATGCCCAGGCAGAGAGCATTGAAGAAACAGTAGGCAAATCTGTAGCTTATTCATATTATTAATTTTAGTATCTGGACTTACACCTAAGGGACATTTAATGAATACAGTGAACAGATACAGTTTAGCTCTATTCTCAACAGGTACATTTATTTGTTATCAGAAGGCTAATAGCGTTCCAACAGCAATTTGCATGGAAAATTCCTACCTCTAGCTTCAGTTATTAAAATCATGATAGTGGAAGAGACTGTAATAATTTTTGAGTCTGGTCCTGAAATTACCTGCCCAAACAGCACTTCTACATACCAGATCCCATTTACATCCGCAGGGCCAGGAACCTGCGCACAATTCCTGAGAAGATCATATATTTCCCAAATTGCATCTGGATATGAACTTTTTGACTGGTTTGTGGGCCTACTTATGCTGTGGCCCTGAAGATTTTGCCATGAATGTTGGGATAGTTTGCCCTGTCAAAGTCCCAGCTCCTGGCAGAAGTGGTCTGGCAGAATATCAGCTTTCCTTTGTTTATTTTTTGAAGCCTCAAATCTTCTTGTTTATAGAGCAAAGCTCAACCATACAATCTTCTAGAGGCTTAAAAATCAGAAATCAGATAAAATAAACTCCCTGTTTCCTAGATCTAAAAATCTCCTGATTTTTAAGACAAGCTTATTATTCCAGGGATCTCAGTGCTGTTTTTTAAATAACTGAGTCTGTGATACTGATTGAGGGGTTCACAGTACCATCAGCACCACATCTGTCCTGGGTTCCAGTGGTAGCAGGTCTGGCCTGATGACAGTGATTTATTCATCACCGATACCATCAAAAATACATTTCAGCTGCCAGCATTAGCAAGAGGCAAGGAGACAAGAAGCAGGTGTTATAACGGAGAGGACTGTGCCTATTTACTTTATAATCTCAAGTTTTTACTTTAGAGTTTTAAATTTCACAGAAAGCTGTCGCAAAGCCATTTAGTAAATAACGGAGGGAGCAGCAGCGCTCAGGCAGGCGGTAGCTGCTATCGCAATGGCAGCTTCTGATTAGAGGCTACTGTGCAGAGCCCTGCTCTCCTGCAGCTATGGGGACCTGTCAGCTGATGCTCTGCAGCCCAGCAGAACCACTACTGCCCTGCTGAACTAATAAAAGGAAAGTGTTAACAAAGTAGAGGCCGTGTTTACATTCCTCAGCCAGTATTTCATTTCGGTAAAAGGTGTCTGGGAGGGGCCAGGGGTGTCTGAACCACAGCAGCCCTGTGCATGCTTGCATGCACACCCCAAGTTTTTCCCCAGGCTTTGCTGGGCACCCTGAGTGCGGCTGGAGGAGCCTGACACCTTTTCATTGCAAATGCTGCACCCCAGCGCTCAGCAGCTTCTGGTGGCCGCTGGTCTGCCATACCCATGGGAGCTCTTGCCTTATCAGAAATGTGGGGTTTGCTGGAGGGACAGTTTCCCAGGTGGTGCAACCCCCAAATAGACATCAGCATGGGGGGATCATGACCTTTCCATGCTCTTTCTGTATAGTCTCAGCACTTTCTGGGTGTTCCCTCCTGCTCTCAAAACAAAAAGAAAACTTCTGCCATGATCACAAGGATTTCTTCCTCCTGGGCCAATAATTGCACCTTTTTAGTCAGGGTTTAAGACAGCAAAGTGACTCTAAGGTGGACAGTGCCCAGGAGATGAGGGGGCCCCACTCCCCTCCGTGGGAAGGGCACAGGGGCAGGACCAGCAAAAGTGGCACAATATTGATCCCTCCCAACTTTCTTCCAAAGAAAATACTTGCAGAGAAACCTGGAATTATATATAAGTAAAGTTGCCTTTTGATATTACCACGTAATTTCCACTTCTGGCAAGGAGATTTTTGCCCAGGCTAATTTGGAGACATTTCCCTTCACCACATTGGCACTGCCGTGTCATTTTTGATAGAAGTCTCATTCATCAGGAGAGTTGGGGCAACCCGCTCGCCTCTCACTCCTGCAAACAGGGCTGTTTGTTGAGTCTCTTGAAAGACTGTGTGGAGAGATAAACATGCTACACATGAAGTACATTAGGTGGAGGTGAAATACAGATGATTATATTTAAGGGCTTACAATAGTTGTTAAGAGCCTCTAACCACAGGCCCTGGCAGGGCTGGTCCTCGGCTTGCAGTGCATGTCTTGGCTACATCCTCAAATGACTTTCTGTTTCTCCCCCTTGAAACAGGGCCAATCTTGTCAGTCTGGTGGCAATGAAAAAAAAAAAAAATCAACTCTGTTAATAGGATTATAAGATTTGGGGAATATAATGTTGTTGCAGATCATTTATTTTGAAAGCTGATTTCATTTTAGTGAAAACAAGCTCAGCCCTGCACACTGGGGGTTTGCAGCCATTATGCCAAACACAATCATTGCTGGTTTGAAAGATGTGATTGCTTTTTAATGTGGAAATTTCACAAGGTTACAAAAGAGGAAAAAATTAAACTCCTTTCTTATAACAAAGTCACTCTGGGATATGTGCTACAATGCCCTGACAATGTCCAGATACTCTGACCACATTACACATCAGAAAGGTGGATGGGTGTCATTTACACCATTTCGCAATTGAGTTTTTTTCATGCAGCTGAAAAAGCTGAAGAGTTTTGAGAAAAAATAAAAACAGTGCTTTGTAAAATGCATTCAGAATTGCACAAACACAGCCCAGGGGTCAAGGAAGTAGAGGGTGGATGAGGAAAGAGTCCAGAGAGATAAATGATGGTATAACATGATCTCCCCCTCCATGCCTGATAGCTCTGGACCCACAGTGACAGCCCAATCAGTATATTGAAAACTAAGCTCCTCCTCAGTGCAGCAAACAATCTTTACATTTGTTAGACATCAGATAAAAAACGATAATTGGCATCCCTGGCCTTTTCAATAGCAACCTCCCAAAGGGCTTAAATATGTTCTAGAAATAATGGCTAAGCCCCATTTTCCTGGGTGTTAGAAGATGTTCTGTCACCATCTCAGAAGAACCATTGTTGTGACAAAAGCCTCATGGCACAGCCCGGGCAGGGCTGAGCAGGGAAGCAGGCACCAGCAGGAATGTCCCAGTCAGAGGAATTCATTGGGAGGGACCAAAAGGAATGAATTTTTCCAATGTGCTCTTAAAAGAGTGATGAAGGGGGGGACAAGGCTGCCCCTTTCTGAGGTGGGGGCTGGGGGCAGAACAGATTCATGGACTCCCTGCTCCTTTGTAGAAAAGACACTGCTTTTGATGTACAACTTGGGGAGAGCTCTCCCTAAAGGTAGGGGTGAGGGAGGGGTTAGATCTGGAGTGAGACACAAAGGATGGAGCTGAAGCACTGCCTCGTATCCAGGGATTGAAATGACATGTGCACCACGGAACCTTTTTCTTTTCAAGGCAATTTGCTATCATTATATTGCCCTTGCATTTCCAATACATGTCAGCTTGTTCTCTTTTAACTTGGCGGGAGAGGAAGGTGCTTTTATTGCAGGGCTCCTTGAAGAAGCTTGCCAGACATTATTATTATTACATCTGCTGGGCACAGAATGATGCATGTTCATTAGAGGAATGGGGTTAGAGTAAAGAAAATTATTCAGTCCCTGTTAGAGAATGCTCGAGTGGACTTAGAGGTTTTCATATACAGAAATATTCCAAATTTAAAAAGTGGAATGGTTTCTAACCCTGTAACTTCAATTCAGCTTCTGGATGCCATTACCAAAATCATTTAGCTTTGTTTGCTTGGATCCCGACAATGGTGAAAATCCAGGAAACTGCTAGAACAACATTTATTAAGGATTTCATAAATTTGTAAATTCCAAGATTCCCATTAACTATTTCTGTTAGGATTCCTCTCTGCTTTAACTCATGTGCTTTTCTAACTGGTGGGGGACAGTGTGTGGCTATTTATCTGCATGTGTGGGAGGAGAGGTAGGGCAAAGTTTGAAACAAAAAATCAGATCTCACTTATTCAACTACCTGCTCTCTCATTCATATACCAAAGGATAGAGCTGTTAATAGCTCCATGTGGCACCATGCCTGAGCTGATACACTCTGAGGCTTAACAGTGACAGGCAGCATGCAGAGGTTAATTTAGTCTCTCTTTCTGCATTTCCAGTTATTCGCACAAGGAAATCTATGCAGAGCAGAACAATGTAATTTTGGTTCCCTCATCTGTTTTACCCTGGTGGTGGTTCAACTGCCTGAGAATGACCAAGCCATTCCTCCAAATTTCTTTTCCTTCTGACCTTGCATGGGAGGTTGGTATCTGGAAAGGCCTTTTTGTTGGGAAAACAGCCAAAAAGAACCACCTCTGGCTATTTAGCTTTCGACTCAGGTTTCCTAATTCTTGGTTGCCTCCCCTGAAGATGGCAAAGACTACAGGAGAATAGAGCAGAAGACCCATCCACTCAGACCCATGACCAGTGAGAACCAGAAAACAGGGGGCTTCACAGTGCAAATACTTGAAATCGTCCTGCAACACATGGTGAGGAAGCTTCAGAAAGAAGCACTAAGAACAGTGTGTCACTCATTCACATCCACCCTTTCCTCTCTCAGAGCCCCTGGTGGGGTATTTGAAAAGGAAGGTGATGCTGCTGGGGCGTGGTGATGCCTGCAATGCCTCTCTCCAGATTGACAGCCTCATAAAGTGCTTTAGAAGGACTTGCACAGCCAGGCCAAGAGGTGAGCTTGGATGATGAGAGGACCAGAATTCACCCTGTGGTTCATTGTGGTGTCCTGAAGGAGCATCAAGCCATGAGAAGTCTCTCTCTTGTTCATTCTCTTTTTTTTTTTTTTTTTTTTTGCACAGAAGCCCAAATAACAAAATCAAAAGCGCAGCTTGAAATGAGCCCACTGCACACAGGTTTTCTTCTGGCATGAAAGGCTATCGCAGCTTTAATGGTAGGCTGCTAGACTAGAAGCAGTCTTTCATTGAGTTTGTCTTACTGAGAGGAAAAACTGCTTTGTGTAATAACTTTATGGTAAATGTTGGCAAAAGATTTGCACTGCATACTGAAAGAGAGACATTTCTGACCACAGCTCATGAACCACATTTATTTACTCTGGCATTTGTCCATTATTTGTTCATAGGCTTTCTGTCTCTGCTAAATGTGTTCCAATTTTGGGAGCTAAATCATTGCCAGTAGTTTCCAGGACATTCCGCTAGGCTAAGCAAAATTGCCCTAAGCAGTTGTCAGAAACCACTGGAGTAGTATTTTAAATACAGAGTATTTGAAGAAAGTAAAAGATACCAAGCATCCTATCTGTCTGGATCCTGGATCCTGTGTGTTGCAAAAAGTTAGGGAATAGAAGCAGAGGGCCTAAAGCGGTGCCTGTCTTTCCTAAGCCACTTTCCATCTGAATTTAAAATGGGGATAGTCATTAAATATACATATGTATTTATCAGCAACCCTCCAGATATAAATTGTGCTCAAACTTCTATCTGGAAAATCCTAGTTATTTACATCTTAATAAAAATGAATTACAAAATACAGGAGGAAAGCCATGGCTGTTAAAACTGACACTCAATTCCTATTAAATGGCCTGACAAAAATATATATTTATAGCTTAGGTGGGATAATAATATAGGAATTGCTTTTTTGGACCAGCCTCCTGAGCCACCTACTTACTGTTCTGTTTCTGATGCAGTTCACAATAACCTGATGTATTACCTGCCCTGACCGTGGTCTACTGAAGACTGCAGAATAATCCCTCAGACAGTGAATGACTGGCTTGAAGTAGGAGTTCCTATATTTTTCTCTAATGTTATTTTTCTTGGCATTAATTATTGTAATTGCAGGTAGCCTTATTGTCCAAAAGGAAGTTCAGTGCTTCTCCAGACTTTGCTGAATTCCTGGCCTGTGTGGTATCCTCTGTCAAAGCGGTCCAGAGTCAGCATGAGCCCTCAGGGAGAAGGAAACTTGCCTTCTAGTGTTGTGGAATTATCTGCCTTTCATTTTCATCAAGCGTCCACTTTTTGCTGTGTATGGTAGGTTATACTGATTTTCTCTACTTTTATCATGTTCCTTTCTTTTTGTCTCCATTTCAAAAAGAAACATATGCCAGCTTTCCAATTTCTCCACCAATGAGTCAGTTTCCAAATACCATTTCTTTGTGCACACGGAACAACCGGTCCCACCTATGTAGTGCCAGAGGATGTGGTGGTAGTGATTTACATAACAGCTGTTCTGTTCCTTATCCATTAAATCCCATTCAGGGTTTTAATCCACAGCTTCACATTAATATAGCATCTTTAATGAACTGCCAACTAGTATTCCCCTCTAAATCAGTGCTTAAATTTAGGGTTCTTTGGAAAAAGGGGTTTTTTTTTTCCTTTCAATCTGTATATATAAATATTTTATCAACACTGAATTTCAGCTGACACTTTATTACTCATTAGTCCCTTTGTAACCACATGAACCTCCTCAAAATGCTCTTTTCATACAATGAAAAAAAATATGTCCTCTGTTTATTTTTCATCACACTACCCACTTGTATAGTAAGCACAGTAGTAATAGTAATATATTAATAGCAGTATAGTAAGTAATGACACTGATCCTAATAAATGTAGCATCTTAATGATGAACCTTTTCCTTTGACAAAAGCTAGTCATTTAATCCCTATGTGAGTAATTGTTTATTCACTAGGTATAAAGAGTACTTTGCTTCCTATGTTCTAACCAGTTTTGCTTGATGGAAATATTCATCTTAACTTGCATGATTGTTTGGGGTTTCTTTCCTTAGCTTCGTGTATGCATTTTGTTAGACTCTTACTGGAAGTCTAGGATGGATGTCTGGTTAGCCTCTGTCCGTCCAGCTGTGGGCACAGAAAAAGATTCAGAGAGATTAGGGAGGTATGATTTGGCAAAATCTGCACCAAACCTAATCTGCTTACATATTCCTGTTACTATTTTGTTTTTACTTCCCATTTGATTAATTTAATGGGGCAAAATAACATTCCCACTGCTCCATGAATCCCAAATTATCCCTGTATGTTTAAATACTGGTAGTCTAAGCCCTATCTTACTGCTTTAAACATTATGTCTTCTATCTCCTAAAATCCTTCCTGTTCCCATCATCAATAAGGACATTTAAATGTTATCCTATCACTTGGCAGTGGCAGATTTACACTGTATGGTAATTCATTTGCTTTTAATTTACGAGTTTGCTTCAGTGACACCTCTGTTTCACATTCTGCACCATTACTACTGCTAGAAAAGAGAAGGCAGAGAATAGATGATTTTCCAAAGCCTTATGTAATAAAAATCTGCCTTCACTCCCCCTTTAATTCCTGTGAGTCCAAGCAATGCTGTGATTCCTTTGAAACCTTCAAGCTTGTGATATATTCAAATAAAGCATTCTTACTCTGCTTGAGACATTCAGCTACGTGGGCCTGTAAAAACCTATCCTGACTTCCTAACTTTCCTCTTGCTTGTTCTCTGCTAAGAGGCAGCACCTTTACCATTCACTCAGGCATGAGAGAATATTTTCTAACAAAAAAAAAGGACTACAGTGGGAAAGCAACGGCATCTGGAAAAACCAAACAATGTGAATTAATGCATTCTTCATGGGCTACTGGAAGCAATGATGTCAAGGAAGGCCTTTGGATGTTGTTCTACAATGATTCTGAAGGCCTAAGCCCCAATGTAGGCTGTTTTCTTCCTGCCTTTGGACAAGCTGAAATTAACTGGTAATAATACACAATTAAAAGTGCATGTGTGTGTCTGTCAGGGTGTGTGTGTCTTTGCTCTAATTCCACTCCTCCTGTGCATTTTAACTTTCAAACTTAGACAGCAGTGAAGAGGAGACAGACAGGTATACACAGCAGCCACATCAAAATCTTGGTGGGCAGGGGGAACATTTGACACCTCCTTGTTTCTATGCCCCCTGTCTGTTTTTAATTTCACTAAATCACTCCCGTCTGGGGATTGTATATTTTCAGTGGCCTCTCCCAGCAATGCAGAGGTAGAGCATTAGTGTGCCAAAACCCAGCTATTCTCAAGCATGGGGCTGCAGCTTTACAGGAGGCAAGAGGGGAGTCAGCTCGCGGGACCAGATATTCACTGAATTCAAATATAAAAGTGATGCCAAGAAATGTCACCTGCCCTCTTCCCTTTATAGCCATCTTAACAAGGGAAGAGGTGGGCAACCTGAGTAATAAATTGGCTAACAGACTTCTACATCACTGCTTTGAAAATATCATCCAAGGTCTGTGTGCCTGAAAGGTTCCTCGTTAGCGAGAGCATACTGTACAGCAGTTGCTGCTTGAGACAGCAAGGATTTGTTGGAGGTTGCTTGGTTTTAAGACGCAAGCAGGATCTGGCCCTGAGTACCTCCAGGGAAAGGGATGACTTAAAAGGCCAATTTGAGGGCTATTTCACTTGACAGCTGTAGGCACAGTGAAGCCTGGCCAGTGGAGTTCTTGCTCCTGGTTTTGTTGAGAGAAAAGCTCAGGCCCAACAGAGAAAGCTTGCATAATCTTGGAAGGAGTCACCTCATAGCAAGGAAAGTGAGCAACAAGACAACATTAGAAGGGGGGAAAATTGCTCCTCAGTCAGCTGCTCCAAGGCTGAATGTCACTGTTATGGGACATAACCCTGCATCCCCCCTGTGAGCATCTCACCAGAGCAATCGCTTCACAAGCACTGAATAATGAATAACAATTTCATGATTCTATGATACTTATGCCTGAACAGAAACCCTTCTTCACATATGGAGGCATGTCAGGATGTAAAGCAAAGTCATTCCCCTAATATTAGTTTGCACAACTCCTGGACACTCATCTCATGTGCATGGATAGGGGCATGGGACAAGGATAGCATGAAGCACTAGGCATGTGTGGCTGATGGAGGGTTTGAGAGCTCTGCCTCTAGGAGCCAGGGGGCTAAAATAACTCTCAAGATAAAGTCAGCCAAGAGACACCATTAATTATTTTGGCCCACTAGAGCTTCTCTTGCAAGGAGTGGGATTTGGCCTCAATACAGCAAGGAAACTGAGGTAGTAATAGGGTGCTTTGAGAAATCACATTGTGCCATTGCATGGCCCTGAGCATGCAATGAATGACTTACACAATAGGCTAGTGAGAGTGTGAAAAGATAAGATACCTGAACCTATTCCACAAGAGCTTCATTACATGAAAGCACAGTTTTTTGACATCTGAAGGATTATTTTTTTTCCCCTCCCCTGCCCTCATTGCGTTTTCTGTGAATTGAGCATTACAGTGGCTTTGACTGTAACCATTATAATAATTTTCCAGTGCTAATGTTGTGGTTTTAATGAAAGGAAACAGCAAATGGAGTATCGACTCATATACACAAATCTGCACTTCATTTGCACAAAATAGCTTCTGGATGGCTTTCCTCCATGTTTTTGGTCAACATCACTCTTTTTGAGAAATGATCAATGTCTACAACTGTTTGCTCTTCCACAGATAAAGCAGATGCTATTCATTACTGCCTTTGCCATGCATATATTGCTACTTTCCCCAAAGCAGCCGCAGTGGGTCATGTGTTTATTTTTCTTTAAATCCTTTTGTTCTTAAATCATTCCACTTTTGCTTTCAGGATATGATGAATGATTAATGCTGTAGTAGCAGCATTATTGAATTAGAAAAGTCACTGGCAGCTTCCAAAATCATTGAGACAACCAACAAATAAATACAAACCACTTCTTTAGAGTTAGATATAGTGGAGCAGTGTGATGGTGTCAAGATAAGGAGAGGTGATGCTGAAGTGAGCACTTTTAAAGCTGTGGGACAGACTTGTAGTTACTGACATGTAAATCACAGCAGCTTTGATAACAAGGCAGATATTTAGAACAGTCTTGCATTGAAGTAATATAACTACAATAAAAACAATGTTAAGGCAAACTCAGAACTGGTGTAGGCATTTGGAGGGAATTCTTTTCTCTAAGAAATTGTTTGATCATAAAGAAAATAATTATTCATGGTTTTACCATTTGGGTTTATTTAAAGAATAGGGATTTGGAGTCAGATGCTGAAAGGTAGGTGTTCAGCACCTCCCAGGGATTATAGCCAACAGCATGAGCAGCAAGTCACCAGGGAAGGAGAGAGATTATAGATTTCTGAAGTAACCCTTTCCAGTCACAGCTGGAATATCTGTCTGGTTTGCAAGTAGAGCTACCTACTGTTTGTGGTAATACTAGAGAATACACTATGGTAAAACGCTAGTTAAATGGGAGCTTGGTGAAACAGAAAAGCAGGATTAAGTCCATTTTCCTACATTCATGCACAGAAGGTTCTCTGATGGCTTTCTAATGAAGTACATCAGGTTTCTAGGTGGCCCTGTCCCTGTGTCTTTCATCACAGCACCTTGGTGGCCACCAGAGTTAAAGGGGTCAGGCATCACTGAGACTTTAAAACTCATTTTATGATGAAGGACTGAAAAGGCTATGGGATAGTGAGGAATAAGCCCTAGTATCTCCAGCTCTCAGGATTTGCAATTTGAAGGGAGGGACCTCTGTGGGTATGGCACTGCCTGTTGTTTGACAGCAGTAATAATCATGGTTTTCCTCACCTAGGGATGCCCTTGATCACATTGCAGAACTGGCTAATTCTTCTCCCTGCGGCATTTTTTAGTATTTCTGTAAATATTGAGACTCATTTTAGTTGATTCAGTGCACTCTGGAAAATAAAGAGCCCTTTTATTGAGTGCTATGGTGCTATATACTTTCCTGGCTTTAAAATTTCTTATTTTTATTTTTCTTCAACTTGTTCCTTATTAGAACTGGATAGGAAAAGTGGTTTCTCTGCAGTGTGAAAGATCTCAGTTTCAAGAACATCCCTGCTGCTGTTCTACTTCAGGATGCTACCAAGGCCTTTCAAATAGGGACTGCTCAGAGCAGTCAACAGCCAGGGATTAAGACTCTCACTGAAGCTGTTGAAGAACTAGGTGAAAAGTATTCCTATACATAAATAAGAATAAAATCTGCTGCAGTCCAGGAGCAGCTCAGTGTGATGGAGGAGGGTGCAGTGTTTTTACTTATTTCCTTGGTTGAAGCTGTTTCATCTTGTGCAAGTAACAACATGTCAGTCTGGGAAGAGACCTGGACTTCCATCAGCTCCTCTCAGCACAGTGATGTCATTCCTGGACAACCAGCCCAGGCCCTTTCACTTTCTTGCCTAAAGATTGTCTCAGCACCTATGCAAACTGGAGCATGTCCAACAGCAGAGATTCTCATTCTGAAGCAGCTGGCAACCCAGAACACACCTGGGCTGTGGTGTGCTGAATTACATGTCCCTGGGTCAGTTTAAAGAGATTATAGCCCTGTGTGTGGTCTGATGTTTTGGATCTGAATATCCTACCCAGGGACTTCGGGCTGCCCTAAGGTAGCAGAGGAAGGTCTCTTATTTTGACCAGAAACTCATTGAAATAGTGAACAACTTCTCATTTAAAGTTCAGGGTTTGACAAATCTGTGCCGATCTGAGGACATTTCAGAAAGCTCCCAACTATCTGTGTTCCCTGTCACCTTTACTTCTAGATCTTCTGTAGGTTCCTCCACCTGCAAGTCTTTGTTTTTCTAAGAAGTTTTTGTTGATTCAAGAAAAATATTGGAAACTACTTCATCAGCCTCTCTGCAGCAGACACGCTACCTTTTTTTCACCATGCTTTCGAGTCAGTTTGTAGCTATGTTCACCTACATACAACCCTAGACAGAAGTTCTCTCCCTTCATCCTCCACCACCATAGGAAACAAACTGCTGAAAACCTTGGCAGGCACTGTATATGCATTACATCTCACCAGATGAGCAGGGGTACCTGAGGTATTATAGGGAGGTTCCTTCCATCTGATTAAGTAAATCCTAGATGTGGGCAGAGGGTGAGGACTATCATGGTCAGAGGTAAAGAACAGCCCTGGCCCCCTGAAAGCCACAAAATCCGTAAGACAATCAATCAAAATCTTGCCCCATAACAGATGCATCCACCTTTCCTTTATTTCCTCCCCTCACGTGGCAAAGCTTGTACTTAGAATTCTTCACTCTTCTCATACTTGTGCCAAAAAGAGGGAGGACAGGGGTTGCTAGAGCCAGCAGAGCTCAACTGCATTCCCCCTCTCCCCATTCAGGCTCACTGCTGTTTTGATGTTCCTGCTAAAGAAAATCTCCATAGATATTTTTTTTTGTCCTCAGAATGAAGCTTCCCACTGCTAGCCTTGGGAGACACAGAACATGCCAGCTGGGCAAGAGCTCTTTATGGATATTTCTAGTGCTCAGAGGGAGAAGGTGAAAAAAAAGCAACAAACTACAGCAAGTTTATGGTAATTGCTTTAATGAGGCAAAGCCCTTTAGAATGCAAACACACTCAACAATACACAAAGAAACAATCAAAAAAAGTGTTTTATACAGCCTGTTTTATAAGAAGGTAATAAAAACAATTGTATAGCACACTCAGTTGCATAAACAAGCTCACCATGGAAGGTGTTTGTGTGAGAGCAGGACTATGAATACTTAATTGCTTCCATTATTCTTATTTTCAGTACAAAATACTGCAATCAAAACTTAATCTGTGGCTCTATTTTTAAATAAAAAAGTTATATTCCAGTTCCTTTGTTGTAAATATAATAAAATACAGTCTCTGTTAAATGGTATTTCATTTCTTAGTGCTTGCAAGGAGGTATAACAGTGATTAATATCTACATCCCTGGCAATTTCAAAACCTTTTTCAAAGGTAGGATAATTATTTCTCTTCGTATGGAAGGCAGAAGACCAAAATGTTCAAAAGTTCTTCATTAATGAGGTGACTAGAAGTAATGGAAGCCTTTGGTGAGATCCTTCTGTGATTGTCAATCCTCTTTGAACAAGCCCCCAAAGCAATGCAGAATTCAGGTCTATTTTCATTCACACATTTCTTCTGACAAATGCAGTGAGTACAAAGGAAGAATGTAAGGAAATATGAATTTGAGGACCTCAATAAGTTGCAAAGTACAAAACTGAAAAAATACCACCCATTTTCTGTACCTCTCAGAAGGGTAAATTACTCAGAAAAGAAGGCTTGCATGAATTTGAATACAATTTGGTGTGTCTGGAATGTTGTTATATGTTAAAACACATACTGTTATGCTTTAGTGGCATCTAGACCAGAGTAATTTTCAAATATTTAGACATAAGAACTCCTTTTTTTTCCCCCTCTGACTTTTTGCTTTAGGAAGAGACCTGTCAAAAGACCTGTTGTGCACATAAACTGAGTTATGAGTCTGAAAAGATTTAGGGAACAAGATTGTCTTACACAAGAAAATTAATATCTAGATGGGGAGAAAAAAAATCATTAGTGGTTTATACTTTACAGGCTAAGCACATTGTTGTAAAATCAAATAACAGAGTAATACCTGAAAGATCAGAGTCACTTTCACTGAAAATGGATGTTTCTAGGAAAACAGTGATGGTTTCTGGTTTCAAAGTAATGGTGAAGCATGACTTTATATTTATTGCTCATACACATTTTAGTTTACATATTTAATTAAAAGATTATTCTGCTATAATACAGTAAGTAGCACTTTTTCAGTTCACTAGTCCTATAATAATTTCTAGTCTTGAAATCAGCTGACTGATGGACTTTCTGTTAGTGCTACAGAGCATTTTCCAAATAGGAAATGTAATTTTTATTTCCACCTTTCTTCTCATTACAGATAGCATAATGTTGCCAGGAATCAAGCAGGAACTATTAAATGTTTCCTGCTCACAATTTCGTGATCATGTTTTAATATGTTACGTCACTAATACCCCAAAACAGTTTACATGAAGAAGAAAAAAATTGTAAGGCAGATGATCTCATTCTTCTATCCCATGGAAAATAACTAATGTTACACCTTCCATCTCACTACAGTAGAATTACTGCCCAGGAGAACAAAGGACACATAACTAAGTTGATTAATATTTTAAACTACCAACTTGCACAGAGTATAGACCTTCCTATAGCCAAACTCTGATCAGTTCACAGGGGGTCAAGAACTCCCAAACACCAACTGTTGACCTTTCAGCAATGTATCTTACCCTTTTGTTAGACATCACAACCACATTGTTTGCTGGTATCCATGTTTTTCAACATGTATCTTCAACAATTAAAAGCAAGAGGACATATTAAGAAGGAAGGTGTGTAGATGTATGCATATATAAGAAGGAATTTTACATATTTATAAGGAGCAATTAATGTACTAATTATATCCAAATAATACATATAAAGAATGCACATATATATATTAGGCTGAATGTCTACATGTATTTTAAATAAATAAATAAATATTTTATGCATGCACATCTGTTGATTAAAACAGCTTTGATGATTTAAAGTAAATACCTTGATATACTGAACAGCTTCTTTTAAGCCAGGCAAATTACGGTTTCTAAACTTCCAGTATATTTGTCTCCTTCATTTAGTCATGAAAAGAACCAATTGTCAAACAAAGATTATACATGTACCATGGTCCCATTGATCTAATTTCTCCTAGCAAACAACTTCACAGTGGTATTTAAGAACAAAATTTTGCTTGCAAAGTAAATTAGTATCTAGGTTTGGATTACACATTATGCAGAAAAATCTAGCACATCAATCTGAAATTGTCAGAAGAAATCCAGACCGTGCTTTCCTCTTAGTGTCAAATTCTTCAAGGATCAGAAAGCAAGTGTGCAATCAGAAATCCAAACACGCCAAGACGATCTATAATATGCTACAGAAGTGGAATTGAAAAGACAAGTCATTCAGTCTGATGAGGTAGATGGGTGTCTGGAAGCACACTGAATGTCATCTGCTAACAGCCATCAAGATCAAGGAGTCTAGCAGGGGCAGACTGAATTGATTCCAAAGTTACTCATGAGCTAACATCTGCTTACAAGGACATAGGAAGAACATCCAGGAACTAGTAGTGGGGCACTTTCAGTAAAGAGATGTTCCATTAACCAGCCCCCAAAACTATTCAGAGATGCTTGGTGAGCTGCCACTGTATGGTTATCAGACTGATATAAATGCATTTTCTCTAAGATTCTAAAGTAGAGCTTTGCCAATGTTGCCATATAGGAGTTGTCAAGTTTTCTTCCTCAGTCTCTCACCAGAGGTCCCTCATTACAGATATCAGGCTACAGTGAAGGTTGTCCTAGATAAGTCATACAATGCTCCTTTGACCCTCTTCTCCTTTGGTTTCCCCTTCTCTAAGAGGAAGCTCTCTGTATTTGGAGCTCAGTTGAGCTCATCCACTGTCTTAACTACATCAGCAGGACATCCACCTAAGTCACCTAACAACAGTCCATTATTACATCCATCTCTCCAGGCCAGTGAACATCTACACAGCAACGCTCACCAGTGGCAGCTCCCTCTGCCAATGCAGCATGTCCCCATGCTGCGGAGACATAGAACTGAAAAAAATGCAAGTGACTGCTACATGCAAGCATTCTGACCAGGGTACTGACTGCAGGCAGCAGCCTGCCATGATACTGTGTTTTTATTAAGGGCCTCAAAGTAGCAAAAATCAAAATAGAGAGGCTAATGCACTGAGTTTGAGCTTGTTTTGCATTGACAGGTGAAATACTGCCTTCTGGATATGAACCTGCAGTCAGAATAGGATGCCTGATTTGGCCCTGTGTGCTGTAACGCATTGGTGACTACCTCTCAATCACATGCAATATGTCTCACCCTTACTGAAAGAGGCAACACACTGACGAAAGCCATAACTAGGGCTTTACAAAGCATTGTGATCCAAGTCTTTGGAAGGTGTGAACGGGCATGGAAGCTACAGCCAATCCCCATTTTCAACAGCTCTTCCTCTTTACCTCTGTTTTTATCACACTTGCATTGGTAAAGTTGCTTACTGAAGAAAAATATATACTGCTTTATTAGTAAAAATGTTGCCCAAGAACAGTTTACATCATATGTTATCTGGAAGCTATTCTGTTAAACATCTTAATAATTGCTTTTCCTGGACTGAGACACTTATTAGTAGCAGCTAAAATTAACAAACTGGAAGACTGCCTGAAGATGATGGATGCATTTTGTCAGACTGTAGTTTTCTGGTCATTTTCCATGGCAGCTGTAAATTTAAAAATAATATAAACAATGGTAGAATAGAATTCACAAATATTACACAGCCACTGACTTGATCATTAATCATCCTAAATTAATGTTAAAGTGTTACATATGATGAGCCAGATTGTGCCCTGGGGTGTATACAGAAGTTTCTCATTGATTACAAAAGGGAAATGGCACATGTATGTGAACACTGAAATTAGCCAACTGCTCATTTGTTTTGCTGGATATTTTTTATTTACAATTGAGGAAGACAGAGATGTTTCTGGTTTAAAATCACCTTTCATACTAGTGAACTGGAAGAAAATGATCAAGAGCCATCATCTGATTTGTAGTCAATATCCCAAGTTATTGCAACAATATGTCTACTTATTTTCAAAGCTGAAGAGCATCAATGACCTCCTCAGTAAAGGAGTTGTTTGATCTGCATAGTGTCCACTTCTGAGGTTGCTGCAGTCAAAAAATAGGTTCTTATTGGACAGAATGAAGATTTTTGTCCACAACTGAAATCCCTTCTAAGCTAAACCACCATTTTTCTTAGACTCTGTCCTAATTTACCCTGTTATTTTTGATGAAATCATGTATCTAAGTGTATTCTTTAGATAAGAAACAAGAGAAGAGCTGCCACAGGTGCACACGTTAAAAAAATAAATTTTTAAATATTTAAAATATCATCCTCTCCTTGCCCAGCAAATCAGATCTGATGCAGATGAAGAAATCTTGCACTCGGAGGTGCCATAATGATTCCTCACCTTCTCTGCAGAATCTAGAGGTCAGAAAACCTGGAATAGCCTCAGCAAGGTTAAGGAGACACATGGACTTCTACCTTGTGAACATCTAACTTTTCTCATCTCCTTTTCCCCTTACCTAATACTGTTATAGTAATTACTTATTGGTTACATTGCATTTAGGCATATTTATGTTATACATGCTGTTAGTATTAATATATATTAGCTACAGGACCAAGTTTTTTGGCATTGCTTAGAATTGTATTTAATGTCTTTCAGACTCTAGGTACAACTACTCTACAGTAGTTGCACTGAAGACAACTTATTTGAATGTCAACTACAGAATACTGTTATCAGCAGGTTCTCTCAGGGACAATTTACTTCTGTTTATACACAGGGTTTGGTAATAAATACATGCATTTTGGGGCTCTAGATAGATTAAACATACTGAATAGTCAAAGGCTGTAGAAGCTAATTTCCCTGTCACTGCAATATAGTTAAATTGGTTACACACACCTCATTCGATTATGTAACTTGAAGAATACCAACAACATAGGTTCCTGGTTTCAGTAGTACATATGCTGGTTTTAGCACTTACAATGGATTGGTTCTTAGCATGAGACACTAAACTCATCACACTTTGAAATTCAGAGCCACAGTTTCAAACATGATATTGTCTTTGTGTGTGTCATTAATGGCTTTTCTTTTTATACTTTCTGGATGTATACTATAGTATTTTATTAAACTCAAAGTGAAGACTGGAAGGTGACTCACAATTAATATATGCAGTTGTTTACAGCATCAGATCCTCTATTGATATAGCTTAGTCAAGAAGGTATTCAACCAGTAACAGAATGTGCACAATAGTCAAATAAACTATTTGCTGCTAAATCCTGATGCCAGGGGAAGTGCCTTCAACAGGACTTCTTTAATATGCTTATTCTATGTGGAAGGCACTCAGCTACCACAGTAGTACAGAAGGAACAAGGAGAAAGCAAGGGCTAAATTAATATCCACAGAAATGTATTTATTGTTATGATTTTAGCATTGTGTAATAGCAATAAAACTCATATCAAATGAATTAAAAACTGTCTGACGGATCTGAAAGAAAACTAGGCATGAGCTGGAATTTGTGACTGAATAAATGTTCCAAATGTTCCCTTGAGTTCTGTACAAAGCTTAATATTCTTCAGCAATTTCACCAATGATCATGTAAACAAATCCTTAAATATAATCTGTGAATGACATCAGTTTGTCAGGTGGTATACAATGGTGAAAACTGGGCAGTCAAACAGAAACTGGGAATGGTATAGGAAAGAATCATGAAGTTATCCAAAGGAGAATTCCTTGCAATAAAAATAAAATAAAATAATAACAATAATAAAAACTACAAAATAAATAGTTCCATTTGTTTAGTTTATCAGAACAAAGATGGGAATATGCGAGTTGTACACATGAGTAACTCAGAGCAGAGGAATACCAAATAAAAATGTATGCTTCCATCTAGCAGGAGAACCATAGGCTGGAAACTTAAGCCAGATAGAATAAAAATAAGGTGCCTTTTTAACAATAAAGATGCTTATCTGTTGGGAAAAAAAAATCCGGGGTTTACCAGATAGATTTCATGATCTCTTAAGGCCAAGAAGAGGAAATGCTTTAGCAAAAACAAAGAGTTTTTTGTTTAACATAACTATAACTGAAGATAGTGTAAAGAAATATAAGCAGACGAATTGATCATAATCTGTAAGTGTGAATGTATGCAAATTTACCAGAGCCAACATTTCTTCATCTGCCTGTGGTATGTGTCATTAAGACAATTGCTTATTAGGAACCATATTCTAAGGAGGTGGATTATCATTGTTTAATCTTACCCAAGGGGATATTATGAAACACAAAGTTTATCAAACACTTATAAAGTATAGTAAAGACTACAATATAACTCATCTAGCAGCACTACAATATGCTGGAAACAACTTCCCTTACTTGTTAGATTCAAATCTGAGGTAAAATAGAGGGAAAATATGGAACTCAGTTTAGCAAATATTAACAGACTAAACATGAAAATATTACTACCCCATATTGTTGGAACTCTGTGTGTGCTTCAGTGTTATTTTTTTAATATATCTTCAGATACTTTCTGCTTCTATCAAATAACAATAATTAATAACTACAAGCATCCTCTGTCCCCCTCTATTTTGTAACAGATTGTATCTTCCAGAAAATTGCTGAGCCAGCTACAATAGCAAAAACAGAGAGTAAACCCATTCAGGCAATGGGACTAAAAGCAGAATCTGTTTGCTTTTACATGGTTAGAGCAAAAGGTTTCATTGCTGCTTTTACAGCTAAATAGCATTTTATTATGAGCTCTGAAAATCTGGGGGAAGTCAGATTACAATGTTGGTTTCACATCAGACACGCTATTGTTTAGATGTAGGATCACTGCGATGTCCAGTCTCGTAAAACTTTAGTTTTTCTGATATTAAAAAAGATCAGCGAAGTAATCCACAAAGAACTCAGGCCTCAGGAAAGGAGTCTGAAAAACAAGCACAGTTAAAGATCAGTCAGACATGATTATGTGGCTAACAATTACATATGACAACAATTAAAATTATCTGATTCCAGCCACATGGCATCTTAACACAGCAGATCTCCAAGCAAATAACATGTCACATAATAGGTTTTGATTGATGTTGTCAGCAGCCTTTTGAATGTTACAGATAACTTCCCATCAGTGCCTCAGAAATCAGCAGACAACTGACCTCACCCTAAACTGAAATTATTTGCATGTACCTAAATACCCTACTTCTAACTGCTCAGTAACCTATAATTCTTGGGGTTTTTTGATTATTAGATACATGGTGTTCTGCTGCTTGCTTCCAGTTATAAATAACTTAGCTAATATATGCATTAATGGTTTTAATTAAAATCCTATATGTTTTCTGAGAGGTCTTTCAGTTACCTGCCAGTACATCTCTGAGAAGATACGTCTAATTACAAGCCAGATGAAACACTCCAAACAATTGCTGAAGTCCATGTGTTCACTGGCATAGGAGACCTAACCAGAGAGCATAAGGAGCTACCAAGGACCTGCCATTGAAGAGCATGAACCTACTCTACTGCTGATGTTAATTTGCATTTAAAAAAAAAATAGGGATGAGTCAATGATTACTAAACCAACAAATCATCCTCCTATTGGAGGAACCCCAGAGGACATTCAGTCTCCAGTGGTGATATAACCAGTAAGCAAACACATTGTCACATTGCCTAGAATGGGCATACAAAAAGCAGAGGGGATGAGACCAGGAACTAGGAGTATTTCCATAGTGCCAGTCTCCACACATGTTCTTGGCTTTAGCGTCCTGCCCCTTATTTTCCTCTACACCAGCATAGGGGCACAGCCCAAAAACTGCTCCTCAGATCTGCGAGTCAAACTTTATTGTTTCATTCTGTATACTGTTAAGTAGGAAGAAAAACATAATGTCTTAAAAATGAATAGAGGAATAATACCATGCATTTGTTAGAAGGACAGTTTTTGCTACGAATGTTGTTTAAAAAAAAAAAAAAACCCAAACTTTTCCTGCTTTGGCATCTAAACCAGGATTGTAACACCACAGCTGGAAAAACAGCTGTCTCCCATGAACACAGTGGCTCCCATGAACACAGTTCTCCCACTATAGGCTGTGGAGTCAACAGCACATTGAGAATGAACATTCAGTTAATTTATTGCAACAGCCTTGTCAGTGTTGTTGAAAGTGAGCAAAAAATCTTATATGTTATTCACATCAGCTTCACTGGTCTGACAGAGTATGTTGTACAGCCATAATGCAAGATCTCGCTGTGTTATAAATATACGGGGTTTTTAACCAATGCATTGTAATTTCCCCCCATTTTTTACTAATGGATCATACTAAGGATCAAGAAAAACATGAAGCAATAAACCTTATGAACAGACCATGCAACTCAGCAGTTATTCTTGACACTTCAGTCATAAATGTATTTCTGTCCTAACAGTTCTACAATGTATGCTACAGCTTTATCTAAATGGCCTTTCCAGTAAGCAATAGCTACTTGATTGCACAATGGATGTCATCTTACTGCAAAGGAAATATATTTAGTTTCAAATAATAATGAGAGAGGAATTATCTAGAGGGTCCATGTTAAATTGGAATAACATATTGCTTCTGTGCAAGAAAAATTACTTTTTTGCAGTTATGCACAAAAACTGTTGGCACCACAGGAGAGCAGGTTCTCCAGAAGAAAAGCAAAGCACCAGCTAATTGTAGTATATCACACAGGATGAAAACTTTCCATATCCATACAGCTCTCAACTTTCAGCACCATCAGACAATTGCATCCCTTGTCCTGAACAGCAAAGAATTCTCTAAAAAAAAATCAAGTCATGTGATATTTAGACCTCACAGAGACAAGATCTCAATGTTGTGCAAGATTAGACAAAATGTCCAAGTCATTAACAAGCCATCAGCAGTACAGCAATCAACAGAATATGTAAACAAGCCAAACTATACAAAAGCAGATGTAGTTGTGCATCTGAAAAGATGTCATATTCTCTGAAGATCTGAGTGAATAGTACAACAGAGCTAGTTCAACTGATATGTAATTTCCATCCCTAATGTCCAACACTGTACATTCAGAGTCTACTTCATGAGTAAAATGCTTGTGAGGCTGAAGCATGAGCAGAGGTGGTTAGCATGGGAGCAGGGCTTCTTGTTTTATTATGCAAACTCTAATACAAAGGGACTTTGATCTTCAGGGGGATCTCTACCACAGTGCAAAATAATAATGATGGTAAAACAACAGTAGTAATTGGTACATATAGCAATGATGAACCTTAAACATATATCCATCATAAACATATAAATATTCAGTGGTCTACTCTAAGAGCAAAAGTCATAGCTTCATTCCTCTCCTACACAGACAAAATCAGGCAGGAAAATTATTGAAATATATTTATTAGCTGGCAGATTTTATCTTTTTGAATTGGCATGACAGGACTTTGGAGACTTGAGCTCCTAATGTGTAACTGAGAATTTACATAGTATTAGGACACAGGCAGGATAGCTGACCCAAACTGAGCAAAGAGATATTCCATACCATATGACATCAGCTCAACAATTAAAAGTAGAAAAAGGAGGAAGAGAGGGGGAGTATCCACTTGTCCTCTGGAACATCCGCTACGCGTCTGTAGCCCTGCTTCTTGAAAAGAGGCTAGACATTGCCTACTGATAGGAAGTAGAGAATAAATCTTTGTTTTCTTTTTCTTCCACACATGCAACCTTGCTTCACTTTTCATTAAACTGCCTTTGTCTTAACCTACGAGTTTCATCTCATTTTCTCCCCCTGGTCCAGCTGAGAGGAGGAGGTGGGGGGAGAGACAAAGTGGCTTGGTGGGCACCTGGCATCCAGACGAGGTCAAACCACCACAGCATCTATGCCACTACAGACCAGGAATTGCGTACATCCTAATTCAGGCTTGTGCCCACCACATGATGAATGGGTGATGTAAACATCCCTAAGATAAAAGTATGTGTAAATCTCATCCTTGAGACAGGTGCTGCTTGAACCTCCTCGTCTATTGCTAAATGAGCATTTTCTGAAGGATGCACATGCATATTTATTTTCTTTATTTTCTAATGGATATGCCTCTCATCAAGTCAGAACATAAAAATTCTTCCTTAAAAACAACACAATCTTCCAGACCAAAAGACTGAGATTGACACAAGCAAGGTATGTGGACTACACATACATGGAACAAACACAACTATTATTTGTTGCCAGATCTAATGCACCAGAATGTGTCTTTGGACATACATAGCAACAGCCTAGCATTCTCCAGAAGTCTTTCTGTGACAATGATTCATCCATGACAGTGAAAGCATATTCATGTTTCAGATGGATTCAAAAAAAAAGAGCATCCCTGCCTTGGGAAATCAACACTCCAAGAACAGAGAGGCAAAAAATGGTCCAGAGAGTAAAACATTCAGAAGGCAATCAACAGTGAGATTTTCTGCAGACATCATAAAAAGAACAGGTAGACTGAAAGTGGAGAAGGTAGTCACCTGGTGAAAGAATTGAGGGATCCTGAATAATACCAGTGGGGCTGCATGGAAGAAGCCAAATATCTCTGTTATTTTCTGATCAAAAGGAATCTGTTGAACTCCAAACTCAGAATTGACAAGCTAATGCTTCAGAGAGGAGTTGAAAACAGAGAGGTGGGGCTGCCTGCATAGTTTTGCTTGGCATAGTTTCATTTTTCACAAAAATTAAGAGAAAAAACAATACTCCAACACTCTTGCCAGGCAGTTACTAATTATTCTTCTCCCTTGGATAACAGCACACACAAACATAAACAACTCTTTTGGTTTTGTTGGTCTGGAGTCCTGTCCAGGCTTTCCTGTGGAGCTCGTAAGGAGCTGTCCCAACTATGTGTGTTGAAACTCTCCCCTTGGAAATGCATTTGGTCTGGTGCCTTGAAGTGACATTTGAAACCTGCACATGCTGCTTTGCTTTTTTTCCCCTTCTTGTCAGTCTCATCATGCTGAGTCATATCTGCAGCTAGATCATAATGATTATGTTGAAATGTCAGCAGCTGCTCTTTTTACCCTCATATAGTGCCAGATTTAGGATGAGGTTTCCCTAATGTATAAAAAATGTCTATAATTGTGGGTTTTGACAACCAAGGTATCACAGAGATGTTATTCGGTTGTAAAAAAAGTGCATTTCCACAGCTGTAAAGAAGGGATGGGTCATACTGACCCATATGTTTCTTTGTATTTCTCCCCAAATGAAGTCTATGATGTAAATGAATTCCTGTTAGTATGGCTGTTGGACATCGGATGTTGTTTGACAGAGAAACAGATAGAAGTTTTAGCAGTTAATAACTTCCTAACTGTGAGAGCATTATTTGCCTAATTCCAGAGATGACTGTTAGACAAAAACCTGGCTTTAACTTCTGTTCTCTTACTTTAGATGTAATTTCCTTGTGGTTTTCAGATAGCTCTGTCTTCTCCCTTTGTGCTGCTTAAAGTTAACAGTTCTCTTTAAAAGTCAACTAAAAACAGTTGAGGTATCAGAAAAATAAATAAATAAATAAATAAATCCCAAAACTAATAGAAGCAGACAAAAGTAATGAAGAACCCAGGCTCCATCTATTCTTACATTCATAGATGTGCATCTAAAGTATCTCCACTATCTAGTATCTGTGGAGACAGAAGCTGGTGGAACTGTGTCAGTGAGAGGGGAATCCAGCCCCAGAGCCTCCATTCTGTATTTTTAATGCTAAATAAAGCAATACAGAGATAAATGAAAGATAAGAAAGTAGAAAATCCTGTAAAGGCAAAGGCAGGGTGAATATGATGCATTACTGTTGAAGACTGGGAGAAGAATCACTGAAGCTGATGGAAGTAACCACCACCCTTCATTTGAGATAACAGAGCCAAGTAAGTTCTTTGATGAGGTAATACGGGTTTCTAAGACAAGTCAAAAGTACACTCTAAATCTTGAATAATGTGGGCAGATGGTACTGCTGGTTATTGCTTTGGGTAAGGGTGTATTTGTGTGTATGCACATACAAGAAAACAAGCTATATGAAACAGAAAAATAGATAAACTCTAAACACAGCAGCTAAAAAGCATAAGTGCCTAAAGGGAGAGCTTATCGGGGGTACTGAACAAAAAAATGTGCTGCTATAAGCAAAGATACTGTCTTTGGTGTTTTGATTACATCTACAGAGAAAGGGGAGTTTGCGTGTTCTTTGTAAATAGGTAGAACTGCATCCAAAAAAGGCCTGACTCCATCGATAGTTTAGCTTCCGAAACAGAACAAACTCCGATTTGTTGCCGTCTGTGTCAAAGGAAGGAGTATTATAGGTAACAAAACACACTAAAGGGAAAACACACAAAGCTATGCTGTCCTGAGAAAGCTAATGATGTTGTAATCAATTAAATCTCGTTGTAATGAATCAAATTCATTACATTGTAATGTATCAAAAGCCACACGCACAGGAATTATTGCAAATGAAAAATGCTTTAGCAGGTAGCAACACTGCCACTAGCCATTTTTCACTAAAAGAAACTCTTCTGAAGCTTGAACATCAGGAATGAGCCTGAGAAGATACTAGAGCTCTGCAGGACAAGAGGTTCAGGCTCAGTAAGACCAAAGTGGGAGG
Organism: Ceryle rudis; assembly: GCA_033439905.1. Taxonomy (NCBI): domain Eukaryota; kingdom Metazoa; phylum Chordata; class Aves; order Coraciiformes; family Cerylidae; genus Ceryle; species Ceryle rudis. The sequence goes on along the minus strand of JAAGNO010004701.1, from coordinate 8,159 downwards.
AGAGTTCCAGAACAGCGTCCTTCTGTGAGAACAAAGTCCCTCCAGGCTCAATATAGTAGGTGGCTAGGACTCATACTCAAAGCTAGCTTTTAGGTGTCTAAGGTCCCATCCTCTCCTTCCCCTGAAACTACCAATGAGATTGGTCTTCAAGTACCAAACGATAAATAAAATTGCAGACAGGGGTCTACCTATTTTGCTGGTTACAACCCTGCCTCCACAAGCCTTTCTGCTGAAGTTATCAGATAAGATGAAAAACTAGTTGGAGAGATGAGCACAGGGATGACCTCTGCAGTAACCTGAAGCGTACATGTTGTACACAGCATCCAGCAGTACTTGTCACCTTCCTGATTACCAGTTGATTTGGATGTCTAGTGCTAAAACTGTACTGTGCTTCCACAGCTGTAACTAAAAGCAAAATTGGTCTGATTGGAAGATCTTTTGATCCTTCATAAACTAGGCACTGAAGAAAATCTGTAGCATGCCAAACATCCAGTCACAGATGGATTTTTTAACACATCTTTACTCTCCTTATGTATCTTTTCTCTGGGTGTCTTGTCTCATCCAGCTGAATGATACCCACCTCCATAGATTTAGCTGTCTAAGATTTTGGCATCTAGGATAAATCAGTTGTCTATGCCTCCTTTATAGTTATGAGGTAGACGTTCACTTCCAGAAACATGTCACCACACCCTAACAAAGAAATCTAAGTTAGACATCTCTAAGAAATGGTACAGCCCATCTTTCTCTATTGACTGAATTGGGAGCCTAGAAAGTATGAACATACTACTTTGGGAGTCCTACAAGAGCCCTCAGAGAAGAAAGCCACTGGGCAGGCTGCTTGGCTGTCACACCCGATGAACAAACCTCATGTGACTTCTTTCCATGAAGGAGCACTTGTTGTAATTCAGTACTTCTTCCTCATAAAAAGTTGTATGTGGTGGGGGGAAAAAAAAAAAAAAAAAAAAAAAGGACTTGTGTTGTCTCAGAAAAGTGTGGCTTATTTAGGAAGTTAGACTTGATCACTATGGTTGTCTGAATGAGGAGTAGTAAGAAATGAGAGCATTTTGATCTGTCTGCCACTCTGTAAGGGGTAATAGGAGGTTGTTTTATTGTTCCTCCAGCATAATGTACAAGGATGATTTGTAATGAGGCAGGATCTAGGGTAAATAGGTCTTGCTATAATACTTTGCCTTAAGATATCTTAAGAGGTAATCTGTGGTGCGTATACTTGCTGTAAATCAGAGGCTATGCCTTTGCATTTGGAAGTCACTTTTATTATGTTAAAGGATGTATGCTTACATAGTTCAAGTATGACATTTGGAAGAAGTAATTTCACCTCAGAGTGGAAGTTTCCCTGGGGCACAAATCTTCAACAGTGAAATTTCATATGTGTACTTTGACAAACGCATGCCCAGTGGGCATGTGCCAAATTATGCCTTTGAAGCCATGGAAGCCTGGCTGTGGGAACCTAGAACCTTGAAGAGTTTCTCAAGGGAGAGTAAGCAGAGCCAGCTGGACTCATTTTGTATAGACAGAAATTTAATTGCTAGGTAGTAGCTACTACACTGGAAGAGAAATAATTTCAGAGACCTGGGACATGCTGGTGTTAAGCCCTTGTTAAAGGAGTTGGGTGGCAGCCTGAGTGTGAGTCGTCCACATCCCTCTGTTTGCACATTATTTTTAACTCCAGTATTCACTGTCACGATAAGATGTTATCAGAATTATATGAGCCAACACATACTTGTCATTACTGAGCATCTAAGAACAAACTGTAAATACTTTTGCTTTTGAGTGCAAACCATATGAGCAAAGAACAATTTCTCTAGAGCTAATGCATATCAATTCAGCAGACTTTAAGATGTGAAATCAAATCTACGTAGTAAAATTGATGTATAGTCTCTTCTGCAAGAAGTGCTTTTTTTTCACAACCCAGTAGTGGCCAGACTCTGTCTTCCTCATTCTCTGAGACATATTCTTGAAGTCCCTGAGAGGCAGGTTCCTCTTTGTGGTAGCAGATACCTGTCTTCTTCTCCATGAGCTCTTTTTTTTTAATTCATGCTTCTTCGTTGCATTCAGGTAGGTCCTACATCATCCTTAACCACACAGAAAAATATATGTATTATTTTGTCTGACCACCAAAAGATATAGAAAACTGGACTAAATTATTGCCCTACAAATAGGAAGTGTGTATGTGTAGCATGAAATAATAATTCACATTTTACTGTACTCTTAAGATAGTATTTCTCTACCAAAGTAATTACTTTCTAAAAAAAAGGACTTAAAATAATAATAAAAAATCCCACTGAGGGAAATTACCTAGTGAAGGGAGGCTTAGGATATATCTTTATCAGTACTCTGAGGTCAGAGCTAATTGGCAGACAATAAAGCTTATGGACCCAGAGGTTGATTGCTGCCTTCTGCTCTCCTCCACTGACAGATGAGCACACCTCTCCTTCTATCACTCTTGTGATTTATTTTTACCTGTACCCAGACCTCAGATAAGATCAGTCCATCATTACGTTGGACTCTGGACCAACATGGAGTGCGAGCATCTTCACTGTACAGTTTATGATGTGGACAGAGAAGGGAGAAGAGGAAGGTAAAAGGTTCCTCCCTTTTTACATGGGGAACACAGGCTCTGATCCCCAGAGACATCTAGGTGCTTTTCTAATTTGGATCTAATAGGTCAGACACATGACCACATTAAAATAAATTCAAACACCAGATGATCTGCTGTCTCCATGCTTCTCTCACTGCACAGTAAGGGCAATGTAATTAGACCTGTTTCACTACAGGTTAAATGTATGTCCAACACTGCTACCAAAAAAACCCTGTCCTGGCAGAGTGGGGAACTGACAAAGATTTAAAACAATCCAGAAAAAAACAAAACAAAACAAACAAACAAAAAAAAAACCCAAACCAAACAAAAACCCCACATCTTTTAAAACAGTTTAGTTGCCTTCTTAGGGTTACAGTCTTATGGCAGCAGAGTTGGTTGCACTGGCTTAATTTGCTCATATAACTATACTTTGGATCACATCAGCCTGTGTTTGCCCTGGGTAAGAGTGCACACAAGGACAGTCATTGCTGTTCAACTGAGACACAATAGCTTGTTAAATTGTCATAAAGTGATCAGAAGTCTGAGTCCCAAATGCCTTACCCGAGGTCACCCAGCAGTTTAAGACACACCCGGCAACTGAACAACATCTTCGGAGTCCAGCCTAGTGTCGAATACAAAGACACTTTGCCTCTCTAATTGTGACCAATTGTCACTGTCTTCTGGTGGATGTTACCAGGAGAAAATGGTCATGGGAATGAACTAGGACTGTCCAGTGAGCCCTTTCGGTTTCAACTGAGGCATGTTGGCAAGGCTTCGTCAGGAAAACTCAGTGGTTCCACCAGGTCCTGTCTCTCCAAAGACAACAAATGATTAGATATTGTTGAGTGACTCAGAGAAAAGTTCTTGTGATATGTGTAGGTGCTGCTGCCAGACAATATGCTTCAGGGAGAATGGGCATCAGCTGCAGAAATAAAAAGTATTTTTTGACCCTAGAGAAACTTGCTCAATTCAATGCCTTCCTTTCCTATGCATCAGTGGCAGAGTGCTGTGGTTAGGGCTACACAGTGCACAGTTTATTAGCATTATATTGATCCAAAAAGCAACTAACATGGGAGATGTAAAAATGAAATAGCGAGGCAGTGCAAGCCAGTGTCGGAGGAACGCTGCTTTCCACAATCCATGTAAACCCTAATTAATAGACAAAGGGCTCTATTCTTCGCCTGTATTTAACTCCCCCTCTCTTGCTTCTCTTCCCTTTAACCATACTTCTTTTACCCCTCCAGTTTTCAGTAGCATACACAGGCCCTGACGAAAGCCCACACAAATCAATGGCAACACACCCATTGACTTCAATGGGCTTTGTACAAGCAAAGAGAGAAGAAAATAGGTGATTATTTTTCCTTTCCAAATGACAAGCCCCCCCAGTAAAACAATCCATATAGTAGTCAGAAGTGCTTTATATTGTGCAGTGCATGGGCATAATTACTCCAACTGGCTAAACCGCTAGCAGCAGTTGGTCTCTCTAATGCTTGGAAAATTATTTTAAATAGTCTTCATATCTACAAAATAGGATTTTTTTTTTTTTTTTTTTTTTTAGATTGTAAATACCAAGGGTCAGATCTCAGCGTTTGTTACAAGCACATCTGCACTGACTTCAAAAAGGATAGTCAATTCACACATATAGAAGAACTGGCCCAAATCAGCACTTGCTGCACAGTCAAAATTGTTTTGATATCTGTGAGCTGTTCTCTAAAAGCAATAAATGTAGGGTCAACCCTGCTGTTGCCCTTCAGCTAATTATCTAGACATGATCTTGATTAATGACTCACCTGGCTCTTCTTTGAATTCAAGCAGACTATCATTCTGTTTCTCTACAAAGACATCTATCTTCCCTACTCTACAACAGAGCATGAAAAGATTCCTAGGTTCCTCCACCTCTTCCTCTTGATTCATTGATGTAAGGACTTTACTGTGAAGAGTGAAAATCCCAGATGCATTAAAAAAGTTATTTTATTTTCCCTTGTCGCTGCTTGCAAGTTTATCTGATTAACAAAGGGGAGGGGGGGGTCAGAAATCCATCACTAATTTAGTGTACTAGCATGCTCCAGACATCTAAAACATCTTTGTTCTGAAAAGCTGCATACTTTTCTGACAATACTGAGACAAAGATGGTCCAGCTGTATTAAAGTTTAGGCCATATGCAAATGCGCTTACTCAAAACAGTGTAAGGAATACTACCTTTCTAATCCTTCCACTAAAATAGGATTTGTGGCTGTTCTTCAGAACGTCTGTCTGATTAAGCATCCTTGGAAAAGAAACATGCATGGGATTGTAATATAGAAAAATAAAAGAGTTTCTTTTAATCAGTAATTAAGTAGCAATTGAGTATAATTATCACAATTTGTATCTGATTTATAATATCGGTAAAATTAACAGATGTAGTTTATCCTCCAATAGTCAACAGTGTTTGCCTTAAGCAAAGCCACCTCACATTTTCTTTCACATTTGCAACAGAAAAGGACACAGTGGATGGTGAGCAAATGTGTCTTTGCCAAGGGGTGAGAACATTCACCTGTGGGGTCGGAACTGCTTGGTCATCTGGAAGCATGTGAAAATACCTGTACAGAGAGCATGAGGTTTTCCTACCGTCTTCATCAGAGGAAACTTTCCTTTAAGTGAAGTGATAAAAATCTACAGGATTTTAACCTCAAGTATGAGGATCTCTCACTACTGTGTAGGTGGTACAGTGTCTGTTCAATGTTGCAATCAACCTTTGCAAAATGTACCCATAGGCTTTCTTCTGTAAAATATGATTAAAATTGGTCAAGCTATTTGCATGTGGTGGTTGTATAGAGTTCTTCATTAACAGGATGGGAAAATGAATACTAGTTTACTGAGTTAGTGAGTAACTCAGGAAGAAAAAAAAAAGTTTTCATTACAAACTCTAGGTTAATTTTCTTTAACTCCACAGTTTTAAAATACTTAGGAAACTCAGGTATGATCTTGGACTGTCTGGAAGCATCCAATCTGACTACTTTCTATCATGGATGCTTTCAAATAAAACTGTTAAGAAATTTGATTTGTTGTCTGACTGCAGTTAAGGTCCATCTGAGCCATACATGACTTGATTGCAAAAAATCTGTCTTTGCATACAGCTGATTACCACAGAGCTCTGTTCAGAAAGTTAGGTGATGGGTGCTATAAAAGCACCTTAGAAAGTTCTCTGGAATCACTTAGTATACAACAGATACATTTACAGACCAGAAGTTTTACCATTTATGTAACAATAGTAAATTCATACAATAGGCCTCCTGAAAAGGTGACCTTATGGATCTGGTTTAAAAAAAAAAAAAAGAAAAGAAGAATAAAGCCTGTACATTTTATGGATTCAGAATGTCTTTCAAGCTCACAAGGCTGAATGCACATGCCCTGCCCTTACCCTGATGCCATACCAGGCTAAGAGTTGATCCCCCAACCATTCCTGCTGCTTGGTGAAGAAGATGCCCAAAGGGAGCTGCAAACATGTCCAGAAAGACCTACAAGAAACCCGTGTACTAGTATTAGATCTGACCAGCCTCAACCTAGAATTGCTTGGGACTTGAAAATGCAAAAGAACCCACTAAAATATTAAAATCTAGCTTGCTCAAGCCAGCGTTACTTTGGAGATCCAAATAGCTCTGTAGGTTTCTCAGTGACAGAAACCTCACATAGTTCATGGGCTCTATATACTGAAGTTCTCACTGATTCCTTACCCCTTGCAGGAACAATATAAGTCTGTTAAAAAGATTGTTATACAGCAAAAACTTTATGGTTTTAAACTGAAGTTGATGGGTTTCTGATGGAATGTACCATTAAAACCTCACCATTTGAAAGTGGTAGTAAGAAGACAGATGCATATTCAAATGTTTATCTCTTTAATTTTCCAACACCTAATCTCTTAAATGAGCCTAATCAGAAAAGAGGCATTCTAATTCTTTTGTGGGGAAGAGAAGGCGCCAGAGATCAAGTGATAACCAGGCTGTGTCTCAAGCCATTCTCATGAGACTTTGGCTGTATTTGAAGCCAGATTGGAGAGAAGATATTTTTTAGGTCCTGTATCTGCCAGAATTCAAACAGCAGACACACTTCTGCTCTCAACACACAAATCCAAACCATGGACAACCTCCCTTAAAAAAGAAAAAAATAATAACCTTTATATAAATGTCAGCCTTGCTTATTTTGCTTTGATTTACGTAAATACCTTTCTCAAACACATATACCTTGAAGCCAAAAAAGCAGTAAGATCGTGAAGTTAGTCACTCAAAAGGTAGAAAGTGCCAGGCATGAGGTTACATATGCAACCCAAATTCAATTCCTTATGTTGGCTCATGATTAGACATGCTCTAGTCACATGGTCACATACACTTTTTCCACAGGACCAAGATAGTGTGAGCTCAACTTATTAATGGAACAAAGAGTGTATCGTGCTGTGCTGAACAGTCCTGATGAAAGACAGAATTACCAGGTCTGCATGGCAAGAAATGGGTCGAGCGACGCGGCTCTGCCCTGCGTGGCAGAGATGGAAGGCTGTGAAATGCTCTGCTGCCATGTCAACAGGTTCCTTCCCTCCGCCCTGCCAGTAACCTCCTGTACAGACATGTGAGGAGGAAGGGAGGTAGCAGGCTAGGATTGCAGCAGCATGGCACGCTACACACCATCAAGGGCATCACTGACAAAAAGGGGCAGACTGCAGCCAAGGTTGCTCCCTAGCCTATGACCTGTTTTGTTTTCCATGGCAATCTGGTTCACATTACAAGTACAGTAATAACGAAGTTGCGGTGGGTTTTCTTTTTTCTTTTTTCTTTTTCTTTTTTTTTTTTTTTTTTGGTTGTTCTGGCATTTTCTGGCAGTTCTGTGGCTTTTGTCACCTCTTCTCTAAATATTTCTTTGTTCAGCCTTGTGCCTTTGAAACTTTATACCCAGGTCTAGTTATCTTTGCTTTTCCAGCCCTCCGAACAAAGTGGTCACTATCTTGTAGCAAGCGTGGACTCACTTAGGCCTGCAGTTTCCTTAAACAGAAGTCCCCTAAATAATCGTTAAGACTGTAATCATCTGCAGCCAGAAAGTACACTAGCACCCTCTGAACCGCACCAAGTATTACAGATATTTGGTTTGACTTCTACAATCACTTCAATGTGCAGACGTTGACTTCCTTGAGCCGAAGTCAAGGCACCACATTAAGGACGGCAGGAGGTGGGAAGCTCAGACAGAGGCTCTCATCTCCCAGATAATAGCAGGAGACTGGGCCGGAGTGGCTTTAATCTCGCCTCTCGAATCATAATTTATCCCTTTCCATTGCCAGTGAAGCACCTGGCAAGGGAAGCCCGGACTCCTCGGAGGGACGTCCTCTGCAAAACGCTAGTTTTCCCGGCGGAGCCTGCCGGGGGCGACCCGATTTCTGACGGCGTCTCCCATGAGGCAAACAAAGTGGAGTTCGTGTCATTATTCCCCGTCTCTTGCAGCAGTTACCCAAGTTTCTCCCATCTCTAGCCGTATTTTGTTTACTCCATTTAAAATTAGTCTGTTACTAACTGTGACACTCATTTTAAGGCCTTCAGTT